>LBNU01037911.1:13162-38679 GCA_014162995.1 Artemisia annua | reverse complement strand
ATATATATATATATATATATATATATATATATATATATATATATATATATATATATATATATATATATATATATATATATATATATATATATATATATATATATATATATATATATACATATATATATATATATATATCTTTTTCCAAGTTTTTTGTTTTGGCTTACCCGACTGAACAATCCTGGCTCTGTCACTGGGTGGCCGTTTTCTAGAGCCAAAAACTGTGAATATAACGGAAAATAATATTAAAGAAGGCGAGCATGACTTGTGATTATCATTGAATAAAATAAGTTAACAAAAAGTAAGATATAAACGTACCAAATTTTTTATTGAATGCATTAAGAACAAAAAGAAATAAACGGTTATTGAATATGAGAGAAAAAAATATCAAAGTGGTATGCAAACACGAAGTATCAAAGCGTAGCCCGTTTGATGGGCGAGCATGACTTTTAAAGACCGTTTGAAGGTATTAGTTAAGGAATAATAAAATTTTATAGTACGGTTTGTTAGTTAGTGCATTAACACTGGAAATTAAAATATGCAAGTTTTAGTGGGTATATATGCAATTGCCCCTTAATTATGAAACAGTAAATATGTCTGTATTTATTCATAAGCAGGTATTTTATGATTTAAATCCTAATCTTAAATAGTAGTTGTTTATAGGAATCGGTTTGTTTAACTATAAATGTTTTGCAATGTGTTTATGGTTTTTACTTTTTAGTTTAATATAACACGTCTATTTAAATACTTTTTTAGATATTATTGTCCCTCTGTCCCATAATATAAGTATAGTTTAAAAATGGTCACTAAATTTATATTTGAAAGTTAAATAATGAATCATGCACAGATTTTATACCATGCTATAGCATACGTTATATACACGTCAATGATCTCACATATGCTTTCAATTATTCGGCGACGATATCAATGGAAAACACATAACTGACCTGAGTATTTAAAAAATTAAAAAGGAAATAGAAAAACTAACGTACCTATTCCCGCCTAGGAATCCATTTATTTGAGCGGAGATCAATAACATCACGTACCAAAAACCTCAAACGTGGTGCAAGCTGTTGGTTTGATTGAAGTTCTTTTAGAAGGATAAAGTGCCCATCATTAATACGTTTTGATTTTGAGATTTCATCAAGTTGTTTGCTTATTTTCTCGAAAAATAGGCATATCTCCTCCATGTTCTCTTCCGCGGGTCAAATTTTATTGTCTGGTCCTAAAAGCTCCTGAACAATGTGATGAAAAATCTTGTCACCCAATTTGGGAATAACGTAAATGATTTTTCAAAACCCTATAGCGTTATATTATGCGTTAAAAGGTTAATATATAATTTCTTTATTTGGTTTATAGGCAAAAGAAGAACCAAATTTGATAAATTACAATAACTTACGAATTCGACGTTCTTGTTCCATAGAAAATCTTGTCACCCAGGTTGTCCATCGTATCACTTCTCATAAAACATGATTTGCAAACTATCATTGGTTCAGATTTTGAGTTTATTCATACTATCCCAGTATAACACCTAAACTTATAATAGTTCCATGGTCATAAGTTAGATGAGCATTGCTCAAAATAGCTAATGAACATCAGCCTAAAATATCTTACAATGAGGGCTAGACCAAGTAACCAGCAGTTGCACTTTGCATAAACTAAGTAAAAAAGGGGTGTTTCATAGATATTTTATCACAAACGCTCATTAATGGGTACCAAATAGTATGCAGTAACACATTCTTAACTTTGAAATTCTTTCAAAAATACATTAACACGTACAAAGGAAATCCTTTTTCTATTCTTTTTCTTATAAATTGAGCCGTAAGCCTCGTAGTTTACTTGACACCTGAAACATAAAAAAGTGTACTGAATATGAACTTGATTACAACATAATTTGACAAATCTACGTATAGCATAAATAAACTAAACATCCGTAAAAACCCAAAACTGTCAAGTGATAACTTTGTACCTATTGCATTTGTGTTTTATGACTTGGAGCAAGAGTCGATGAACCCAAATTGTATCTATTTTTATTAAAACGATAATTGTTCAAACAGTCGAATGATTTAACTCAAATGTTTTTGTTGCCCTAAAAGACTTTTATGTCCGAATAGCCCCTGTAACAGGTTGTGTCCAAACAGCCGCTATTGAATAAATAACCTATTTATGTCAACACCCATAGAAAAAAAACTGGTTTTGACACATTAAGCATTGTGCTTCTATATATCTATACTAAGATTTTTTATGTGTTAAAATTGGTTTACAACTGTGATAAATAAAACTGCCCTTATTTCCTTTATATATGCATATATTGAGAATAATAAGCAAGACGTGTGAACTAACAACACTTTAGAAAGCAACCAAACAACGCTTTAGTTCACAAATGAGTGCATAATTATCAAAATGACATGACTGCATAGACCTACCTTCGGAAGATTTAGAAGCCCTTATGGAAGTACTCATCTGCAAAAGAAACCCGTTTCCATTAATGTGTGTGCGAGAATGTATGTTGTCCTAACTAATTCGTAAATGCTGTCAATTTACATACCTTCAGCCACACAAATATGTCAATGTGTGGCCGTTCCATTTCGACCATGTGTGACCAAATGTAGTTTTTGTACTAGTGAGTTTTTAATTACCCTCTGACATGTAAGTTATTTTAACCATATGAAGAACGCTGCCTAAAATCCAGGGTGAGCTGTACCAAACAAAGGGCTATTTGTGAAGAGACCGCTTTTATGAGGCATGAAAAGAGGTTCAAAATAGGTGAGTAGGATAATGGGTCAAAATGAGAATGGCCATCATATTGGGTTGACCCGAAACACTTATGTTTAGATATATTTATTTATAATAAATTATTAGGTTTCAAATATTACTATTATTGCAGTCATATTACTTTGTATAATCTGATATAAGAAAATAATTTGAATTAATAATTTACTCTGCGCCGCTTTGGCTCGTTGTCTTTTGAGTCTATTTTTTCAATCTTACCAGTTTGACCAATGGGTTGAAATTGTCACCTCTGTTGTTGACCGTGTACAAAATGTGTAATCAAAGATGGGTCTTTTAAATATTTCACGACCAGAAGAAAATAAAGGGACAATTGATAACCGAACAAGAAGAACAGCCTGTAATTACCACATTCTATGTACCAAAAACATTAATTGGAATATTTCCTGGCGTTTGTTTATCGTATTTTCTATAACGGCTTATTTATGTGGTAGAATATTTGGGACTGATCGGTGCTCGAATTCATGGAACTGATATGCTTGCATTAAGTTAGACACTAACAAACTATTTTATTTTGTTCAAGTTGCAGATCTATCAATAGTTTATAAATATTTTTAACCACAATAATGTCATTTTTACTGATGCAATAAGTATTACTTGTGCACATGTGTGTCTTTGTGTGTAGAAATACAAAGGTACAACTAAGAATGAATGGACACTTGAATTGAAGGAAATCGTTGACCGTATAGTAACTATGCGCATGCTGCTTTTTGATGTTATGTGTGCTATAGGTATTGTTCTATTAATGTTTATCTTTGGAGCTTAATGTATCTGTGCATGTGTCTTATTCCTCCCTGCTGTCACATATATTCTTTTATTCTCAAACATCCATCCATTCATTAAATACACGTTTGGAATCCAACTTTATATGATATTTAAGGACTTTCATGTTGAAACTGATTTAATTTAGATCAGTTTAGGTTAAGGGTGAAAAAAAGCATCCTTGAGGAGACCACATTCAGGTAAGTTGCACTCTTTTCTGAGCAATAAAGTTAAGGGCATTACATTACATGTCGAATCATTACGCGCAATCAACAATTTTTTACACTAGGATGCATGCCTCTAATCAAATTGCAATTACAGGTTCTGTTTTGTAGCACAAAGATTGGATTAACCTCTGTTGTTTGGCGGTTGGAGCCAGATTGGCATATAGACTTGAGTAAGTAGCTCATGTGAATAACTTTAGACGGTCGTATATCTACTTTTGCTAACAGTTGTAAAACTAAAAAAAATGGCTAATTTATGCTTTGCATGCTGCTTCTTTGTTTGTCACAGTTAGATGCTCTTTAAACAAAATGCGGGAAGGAAGGGGATGGGTTGTTTAGCGACTTTTGAATCAGTTAGCAAAATCTCGAATATCCGGTAATGCATGTGTGGTATTTGAAACATTAATGTTCTGCATGGATTTAAGAGACTCAACAATATATATTGAATAATTAGTAAACCACTGATTTAAATTTATACATGAATCTGTATTCCATTACATTTATGTTTCTTTGATTTCAGGTTTGGCTCATAAGTGAAAAGCTTCATTCAGTGACATCACAGTTTGATCAACCTAGAGAGTTAGAGCTGTGCGCTTTCACGAGGCTAATAATCGAGCTAAGCCTATAAGAAACCAAAATGATTTACCAATGTATCTCGCTTAGCAACGGTCTTGAGTCAAGGGAACCAACAAGTTCAGAGACAAGAGATCATGGTGAAATCCTAGCCGAACCCATGAAAGTTCCGCAACAACTTTTAGATGATGAAACACATGCTCTTAAGGTATTTTATAATCACATTCGTTTTATAAATTAGATGTTGTTAGAGGTGGGATTTCAAACCCTTTAACTTACTAATAGGTTAAATTGGGTTATGTTGTAGGAGTATATCTAACGGGCGAGATGGGGAAATTAAATATTACGGGCTAAAAATGTTATGGGTCAAATATGTCAGAGAGGTTGAAAGTTGTCTAATGTATTGTTTTAAGGCATAAATCCTCATAATTCACAAATTGCTCTATTTAACTGATTAGTAAACAAACCTAAACAAAAAGTGATTCTGGTCAACCCGACCCACACAAAAAATTTACCTGTTTTGACCCGATCCCTTTTTAACCTGCCACCTCTATATTGTACGATTCATGGTTGAGCAACTTAACTTGGTTCAAGTTGAGTTGTCAAGTCTTCTTGATGCTGCACGTTAAAAATTTGACCAGAGCCTGTTCTTACTTACATTTAGAATCTGATTGTGTCTAAAACTTTAGACTTATAAGATATAATGATTATGGAACATTATAGCACATAATTTACCTGTTTTGACCCGAACCCTTTTTAACCTGCCACCTCTATATTGTACGATTCATGGTTGAGCAACTTAACTTGGTTCAAGTTGAGTTGTCAAGTCTTCTTGATGCTGCACGTTAAAATTTGACCAGAGCCTGTTCTTACTTACATTTAGAATCTGATTGAGTCTAAAACTTTAGACTTATAAGATATAATGATTAAACATTATAGCACATTATTGTTGTCCCAACTATGAATAATATGGATCGAATGTGTGTGCAGAAAAATAGAGATTTGCAAACAAAGTAAATGAATCAATATAAAGATAACTTATTAATTTTTCTAACCATTACAAAGTTACATGTTTGTTCATATTTATACTATGCGAATGGACATGATTGAACCATCGCGACTGTTCACAAATGAAGGGTTGTATCCCTTTGTCTTGTCTGTGTTTCGAATGGGTGCCAATGAAAGGTCACAGCCATTCGGCCATTCGGCCAAAGATGGCAGTTACAAAGTTTACTATGTACTAAATTGGTCCTTGTAATTCTATGAAAGTAATATCGAGATTATAAGTTTTGGTTCACATTCTCCTCCTTAATCTTGATCATTGCTTTCTCCAAGGTCTTGAACTCCGAGCATTTGTCTCATAGTTGTAAACTTGAGTCTTGGTAGAGCTTTCGTCAGTATGTCTGCTCGTTGTAGTTCTCCACTAACATGTTCCACATTAATATGACCATTCTCTACGCATTCCCGAATGAAATGATAGCGAATGTCTATATGCTTGCTTCTTCCATGAAATACTGGGTTCTTCACGAGTGCTATTGCTGATACGTTGTCAACTCTGAGCGTTATCCTCTTTTGTTCTTCTCCAGTTAATTCACCAAGTAAGCGTTTTAACCATAGGGCTTGACATGCTGCTGCAGTAGCCGCCATGAATTCTGATTCACATGATGATAGTGCTACTGTTGGTTGCTTCTGAGTACTCCACGTAATGGGTGACTCTCCAAAGTAAAATACAATTCCAGTAGTTCCTTTTCCTTGATCGGTATTGATTCCATAACTACTGTCACTATAACCTGTTATCTTGCAGCCGCCTTCCTTCTTGTATATTATGCCATGTTCCTTCGTTCCTTTGATATATCGGATTACTTGTTTCACTGCCTTCAGGTGATGATCCTTTGGCTCTTGCATAAATCTGCTGAGTAGTCCGACTGAATAACTAAGATCCGGTCTTGTATGTAGTAAGTATCTGAGACTTCCAATTAAGCTTCGGTAATAAGTTGCGTCAACTGAAACCTGTGATGAATTCTCAACAATGTAGGCATAATCTTGAGGTTCATTTGATGACCGAGGAGGAGGCATAAGAGTATGTGCATAAATGTGTCTATTATTTGTAAAAAAAAATCAATAAAAACTAAAAGTAACTGATACGTGTTTTAAAGTTGAAAAGCATCAGATTCCAGCAAACTAACCTGATTTCCTTCATCGCTGTACATACCCTTTTTCCAGATGCACTGGAGGCTTGTTCCCTTCATAGAATGAGCACATGAGTTGACTTCTACAGATCCTGTAGGAAAAAAGGAACATAATACAATAAAAAAAACACAGAAGGTAAGATGCATCTAATTGTAACTCGAGCATATATAAAGCATATCACCCTATAACGCAATTAAGTCATTCCTACTAAATCTAGCAACATTGACCTTGTGCTTCAAATTCTCACAATAAGCACGTTAACTTACGCACGCACCTCGAACACACATCAATTGCAGACTTGCAGTCTTCATAAACCAAACTACATTCTAATCCAGGCAGTTTGTTTAAGCTTATAGGGTCAGCAAGTTTCATAGTTGGAACCTCATGTTGGACACTTAATCGGCTAGAGTATTATTAGCCTTGAGGACAGTCAATATACATAATACTACTACTCATTCATCTCATTAAAACTGAAGTGTGTGATCCATAAGTTAGTTTAAGGCGTTGGTTTAACAATTTGAAGGATATTGCGTTAACAACAATATATGTATAAAATATTGCTTATCCTAAGGCGTCATGTTATTCAGGTGTGTATATTCGTTTCCAGCTGTAGCCAGGCTTATGCAGCCTTAAACTAACTTATGCGCCAAAGTAATTGCAACAATACCTCAGGAATTGTAATCAGTTTAGCCCCTAAGCAATGTCTAGAAATCACTATAACAGGAACTCAAGAAATTAATTAATATGTGATTATAAAAATAGATCCATATATCAGTACTATGATAGTTGATAGAATCAATGCTGCATTCAGACCCCAGAAAAGAGACCCATTACTCACTATCCAAGATTACCCAAGCACTCTTTTAAGACAACAATTTTGCAGCACCACAGACATCTCTTTAAATTACGATTTATGCTAATAACTTTTTGAAATTTAACCTGAGGTCAAAACAAAAAATTGAGCTAACTTATCCCACATTGATATCACCTTAAATTCGTGCTTGTAAATTTCAACAAAAAACATAATATGATAGCTAAAAGTTGTTCTTTCTACACACCAAAAGGTCACGTTTAGAGGCAGATATTTTAGCTTATTTACTTATAAGTTAGTCCATTGTAGACAGAATTAGGAGTTCAAATAAGTGTATTTTAATGTCTATAAAGTGCTAAATAATAATAAAAAAAAAAAAAAAAAAGGTAATATACCTTATTAGAAAATTAAAAAAATGAAAATTGTAAGAGATCATCAACGACTAATTGTGGTGAAGTGTATTTAGATATTTGGTGCGTTGGTGTTTTCACAGGAACAACTTGTACGGCTGCCACATTCTTACTGAACAGTGGTGGTGGCTCATGTTGGTTCTTTTCGGGCTATGTGGGTGGAACTGGAACAAAGAGCCACAAGGTTCCCAGTAGGTAAGAAACAGTGCCCTCTGTCTACTTAGAAGATAGTCAATGCAGCCTTCCACTCCAAACTTGTCCCATTGAATCATTATCATGGCTGAATAAGGATATAAATCTGTGTTAATATTAGGTCGCTGGTGTTTTCATGGCTGCAAAGTTAAAGCACAAAGGGGTGTTTGGTTATGCTATAAAATTGCAGTCCAACATTTGGTTTGAGATCTTAAACATAAATTAAGAGGGTGTTTGGATGTGAGTTTTTAATAGGTCTAAAATATGCACTACACCTTCATATTTGATCCAACTTTTGATGTTTGTCGAGATGAAAATGCTCCTTATTGGTGCAGTAGCCTAATCCAAACAGACTTGACTTAGGCAGTGACCTGATATGTACATTGGGAGTCCACTTTAAACACTCCTCGTTTCTTTCAAACTGATCCGAGCACACCTTATTTTTGCAGCACCAAATTTCATTCAAAGAATACACGTACCTGTTACAAATTAAACTAACTAACAAATACACAAAACCCCAAATAGTGCCCACCTACATGTAAAATGAGTTGAATTTAGAGTCAAATAATTATACCTGTGGCCACATAACAACTTGTCATAGAACCAATAATGTTCACGGAGCCTAGTGCTACCATTTCTTTGTTTCCATCTATCCGATTGTCCTTCATTCCAGCAAATGTTCTTCCAATTGCGACAGCTTCATGTAATTTATACGAATATAATTCATTTANGTATTCACCGTGAGTGCAATTAATCCAGTAACGACTCCAATCTTAAAACCTTTAGCAAGGAAGGGTACGCATAAATGAATTTCACTCAAGGATGCTAGAAATGAATTTCGCTCAAGGATGCTGGATTTAGTCCTTTTTTAATATGACGCACCTGGATCATTGAGGCATTTAAGTTACTTATGGAAGAATATACATTTTTGCATCAAGAGAAGTATCAAACTTACAATTTGAACTCCTTCACACTCTGCATGAGTGATGAAAGCGAAAAATGCCGTGACAATAACAGATATCAATGGCACTATTGCTGGCACCCAAAAAATTTCTTGTTCTTTTTCCCATGATCAAAATTTTAAAAGTAATGAGTGAAACAGGACGAAAAATATAAAATGTATAAAGCAAGAGGGAAGGAACATAATGGTCTTACAATGAACTTTGCAACCATAAGGAAGATCAAGAAGGATACTCCTATATAGTTTCACTGAAAAAAGAACAAAAAAGAGATCAGCTAAAGTGAAACAGTTATTATTTTTCTCCAAAGTAAAGTCATAGAGATAATAATCGCACGACATGTATAAACCGTGCCCAGACTCATATGTCTAGTTAAAATCAAAAATTGTCAATAAATAACTTAAAACAAATAGGTGACTCACTCCATGATGTGCCGAGTTGATAACGGAGCGCATGACAGAAACTATATCAGTCTTCTTCGTGAAGTCCTTGATGCCGAACAAACCTTTCAGTTGATGGAGTGCAATAGTAACAACAGCTCCTCCCATGAACCCGGCAATAGCAGCGTGTGACAAAAACTCGATCAGAAAACCCAATCTGTAAAAAGAACAAACACCAAACCACATATATATAATAAAACAAAACCCCTAGTGGGTACTTTGTTATTTTGAAAAAAAAGAATATTTCCTTATTAGGTAATATATTAATTATTATTTAATTTATAAGTTTTTAAATTCGTTTTGTTTATATACTATACAAGTAGAAGATAAATACAAAAAATATAGATAAGATTTAAATGATTATCTTTAATCATAAAAAACTACAATTAAAAATAATAAATCAAACAAAATAAAAATTAAATTATTTGTATTTTAATAAATAAAAATATATCATTCAAAATTTTTTTAAAAAAACCCGCGCGTGCGCGGGTATTATAACTAGTAACATGATTATAATGAAATTTTTTGACTCATAAAACTGATTTTGTAACATGAATGGTAGTGACCAGTCAATAAGTACCTGAAAAAGCCAAGTGCAAATTGAGTAACACCAGCAAAGAATGTTGCAATGAAAGCAAGACATTGATAGTCATGTTTATTTTTGGGTTCTATCTCATTGTGTAGCATGGTTCCAAGCAACAAAGAGACAACTGCCACTGGTCCAATGGCAATATCTCTTGAGCTACCCATAAATGCGTAAATGAGAGGTGGAACAAAACTCGAGCCTGTAATTGCATTTGCAAGACAATTCAAGTTAGATCGGTCATAGTTATGAAAATCACGTGTCAGACAATAGGATGTAATTTTAATATAACTTACACAATCAAAACGGAGGATCCAGGTTTGCAAGTTTCGCATATCCAATATCCTTAAGAAAATTGGCATACAAATATTTTAGCAAATAAGATGTAGAAATTTATGTCATTTTGAATGCTGTCAAATATGTCATGCATGTTTACCTGTGGAATACATAGACTTGCAATGGTACATCCTGCAATGAGATCACCTTTAAATTTAGAAAGAGTAGAACTATGAAAGTTTAAATAAGCTTTATAAGATCATTATTTATGGCTTATAGGTTAGTAGTTTATGAAATCTTATAACATAAGCTCATCAGCAACTTATCGAAACATTAAAAGATCAGTTTCGCATCACCACACATACTTGTGGGCTGTTAGATTAGCTTACTTGTTGGTCTACCGGTATACTAAAAATTTAAAATGTCACGTCTATTGGCTTATAAGGTTATCAACTTTAGTTCACTTCAATTATGGCAGGAACCTTGAATAAAAAACATTATCAGTTGCTTATTTTTGAACTTCACATCCAAACCGCCCCTATAAATTGTGCCTGCAAAACTGAGACAACCAAGTGAAAAGAGGCGAACCTTGAGTAGAAAACATTATGAGTTGCTTAATTAATTTTTGACTTCACATCCAAACAACCCCTGTAAATTGTGACTGCAAAACTGAAACAGCCAAGTGAAAAGAGGCGAGTTGGACTTGCATGACAGTAAGCAATTCTTCGCCCAGCAAAAATGTTTAATTGATACTATGCCCGAGCACGCACGGGGCTTAATTTGGCATACAGATAATTTACTCGAAAGTATAGCATTCTCTAGGTAAAACTTACTGATTGGGTTTGATTTAGGGTTTTTTAGAAGACAGATGGCAACAATGAATTGTGTGGGTTTTTTTCGATTTAGTCTGTAATCTAGACAACTACTATGAATAATCAATGAGGCTAAATTCTTTTAATTCTTTCTAGTTACGGATGGTTATCTGATCGCGAACCTGAAAAGGGGTTTTCAGCAGCTGGTCTTCACAATTGCTTAAAATCTGAAAGCACACAAAAACAGATTGAGACTACGGAAGAAAGAAACTACTTAGATGCAATAACTAAATCAACTGTGAATACACATGTGATAAATTATTAACCCCATAATACCCGGATTGAATAAAACATCAGTGAATAAAACACACAAATGACATTTTAGAGATACTATAACAAAATATTTACATTACTGGGACGCGAACAACAGTGGCAATTGTCTTGTACAAAAGGAGGAGGAGCTGCTATTTGCGGTGTTGTAGTTGTAAAAGCAGAAAAAGGTATAAGTATTTGAGCATATAAATGCACCAGCACAATGAAGAATGATTATCATGCATGGAACTTGTAAAAATAAACATGAACGTATTGCTTGTGAACATAAACATAAACTATAACCTATTGTTTGGAACCTGTAAACATAAACACGTATTGTAGCATATTAACATGTATTACAAAGAATTACAATATAGGCATTTACCATGTCATGACTCTTATTGAAAAAGCCATATAATGGCCAAACGAAGGGCAAGGTTTCACACTGATAAAGAACATGTCGTTGGATGATGATGGGTCCTTCTGAGAATTCTTCACAAAAATTAATAGCTGAATCTGCATAAACGTAAAACAAAACATTATTAAAAATTGTATGAACTTCAACATATTAGGTTTTTCAGGAAAAAATAGAGAGAGATAGGTAGAATCGACTTGTGGAACTGATATTAGGGTTGTGAGTGAATGAATCGGATATATCGGGCTGTATTGCGCATAATCCGGATTACCAAAAATCATTAATTGCATACGTTTATAGATTTAGTGTTGCAAAATATAAAACAAAAAAGATGTTGGTCTAGTGGTTATCAAGTATCTTAATGTTACAAACCTTTTTTTTGTACTAATTAATTCCGGATTTTAATTCCCTATAAAATTTGCTTACATGGCGACAATGTGATGACATGGCTGATAATGAATTACATGGCAATGACTGGGCAATGAGGTGGCATTATACGTGTAACGCCTCCTGTTATATATAATATATTAAAACACTAATTGCCAAAATATTTTATAAAAATTGCTTACATGGCAAGAATGTGATGACATGGCTGATAATGAATTACATGGCAATGACTGGGCAATGAGGTGGCATTATACATGTAACGCCTCCTGTTATATATAATATATTAAAACACTAATTGCCAAAATATTTTATAAAAATTGCTTACATGGCAAGAATGTGATGACATGGCTGATAATGAATTACATGGCAATGACTGGGCAATGAGGTGGCATTATACATGTAACGCCTCCTGTTATATATAATATATTAAAACACTAATTGCCAAAATATTTTATAAAAATTGCTTACATGGCAAGAATGTGATGACATGGCTGATAATGAANTATAGTGTAACTTTATTTTCAGAACCCTGTTAAGTGCGAGAACTGCGAGAACCCATTTTGAACCGTTAGATTGTTTAATCAATGGATATAATGAAATGTAGGGGTGTGCACGGTTCGGTTTGGGTCGGTTTTTGGCTAAACCCGAAACCGAACCGAATATTTCGGTTTCTATAAAACTCAAAACCAAACCGTTCGGTTTTTGGCGGTTCGGTTTTTTCGGTTTATCATCGGTTTCGGTTCGGTTTTTCGGTTTTTTCGGTTTCTAACCGTTTATATTTGGGCATGGCAAATTTATACCAACAAACTTGTATTACATAGAAAATTGTTATTCTTATTTACTTCTTTTTTTTGTCAATGTAAGCATAATAATGTTTATTGCATAATTCTATAATTACACACATAGAGATGAGACACACACATGTAAGTGAACATACACATAATATGATCATCGTTATATATTTATTCATATATTCTCAAGTAAACACACGAAACGACAAGCACGCATATAAACATAAACATTATGATAAATATATTATAAACCCACAAAATGAATATGAGTTTATAAATTTTATTTATTTAGTTATTTATTCATATTATATTAATTATATATTTTACAATAAAATCGGTTCGGTTCGGTTTTTGCGGTTCGGTTTTTGGACGAAAACCGAAACCGAACCGTATATTTCGGTTTTTGAAAAATTAAAAACCGAACCATCGGTTTTTAGTTTCGGTCGGTTTTTTCGGTTCGGTTTTTTCGGTTTTCGGTTCGGTTTCGGTTTTTTCGGTTTTGTTTGCTCACCCCTAATTAAATGTGCCATAAATGTAATTACTTAATAGATTGAGGCATCACTTGTAAAGCTGGAAGGGTATTATGGGAAATTTGTATTTACCCTTTTTTAAAAACCGTCCTTTTTTGTAGGAATTTTCTATCATCCTTTTCAAAATAACCTTCCAATTAATTACGGATCTCATCATCACAGAGTGAGAAAAATCACAATCATCTACTATAGAGATCATGGTCTACACCAAAATACCCACCATATTTCTATAATGTTACTTTCATCATCAATTAATTCTTTCCATTTTCATTAAACCTTTAAGCCTATAAAAGCCCAGATCCACAAACATCCACCGAGAACCCCATTTTTTTATGAGGAAGATTAATCAACATCGGATCTGACCTGCAATCGCACCTTTTATCAATAACCGATCTATTGTTTGAGTTTTGTTTAAAGAATCTAATGGTAAGTTGTTTTCTCACAGCCAATCATGACTTGTTTTTATTTATTATAGGCGATCTTGATAAACAAAAGAAGTTGGCAATTTTATTGTTCGCAATCTATCACAAAATTAAAGCTTTATTATTCGCAATACATGATTTAATTCAGGTGAAACATTGAAAATTAAAGCTTTATTGTTCGCAATAATGGAACATTTGTTTGCAAGTATATGGTGGGTCATGGGTTAGTATTGGGGCACCAACTTGTTTAGTCGAATGATTCATGTTTGTGGGTCATGTACCTTGGCCTTTTTCTCATTTAGTCAGTTAGTTATCTATCTAGTAGGATATATTGTCACTCGGTTGTATTTTGTTCTTGGGACCCTTCCAACTTAATTGTCTTGTTAAGGAGTTGGGTTACCCTGTTTTTGTACTTGTACTTCTCTTTTGTTTCATTTATAAATGTTGCCTTTCTAAAAGAAAAAAATGGAACATATGTGTTTTTAAGGAACATATGTGTTTTTGTTGTTGGAACATATGTGTTTCAAGTGAATATGTGTTTCAAGGTTAATATAAAGTCAATGAAATGGAACATATGTGTTTTTATTGTATGAAATTATGTGTTTCAAGTGCATATGTGTTTCAAGATTAGTTTAAAATTAGTGAAATGGTGCATATGTGTTTCAAGGTTAATATATAATCAATGGATGGAACATTTGTGTTTTTATTGTTGGTATAAAATCTCTAAAAGAGGGTGTATATGTGTTTTATAGTTGATATAAAAGCAAGGAAAAAGTTATGCATATATGTTTTAAATTGTGACTATGCGTTTTAGATTGTGCATATATGTTATCTTTGTTGTGATTAAATTCAGTTTCCTATTTTTCGTAATCTAATTGTTTTTGTGTATGCTTCTTTTAGATTGATGAAGATGATGATCATTGAAGGCCTAGATGCGACTATTGCATATGTATTTTTTGTACTTGTAATTAAATGAAATGTAACATATAAGTATATTAATCTTGTTTTTTCTTTAATAAAGGTTTATGTTCTTTGATTTGTGTTTCAAACTTCCAACAAAATAATGGTTACGCAAAAATATTGGTAGGTTGATAAAAAAAAATGTAAACATTACATATTAAAACATATATAAATGTACATTATTGAAAAAACATACATGTACCTCAACTTTTCAATAATGCATGATGGGAAAAAAAAAGGTAAGATATATTTTCAAATAATGCATGCCGGAAAAAAAAAGTAAAAAAAAGTAATTAAAAAAAAATCTGGTTCCTAAAATTATGGTATTTCAAAAACGAATTTAATAAAAAAATCATAAATAAAATAGAAAGTGTCTATTTCCAATTNTAAATATCTTATCTATATTTTTTGTATTTATCTTCTACTTGTATTGTGGATAAATATAAAATGTTACTTAATAAGAAAATAATCTTTTTTTTTTTTAAATAAAATTATTACTAAATAAGGAATGAATTGATTTTTTTGAAATGAAAAATTCCCAATAAGGGTTTTGTTTTATTATATAAAAGATATATAGAAAAAAAAAAATAGCTGGGAGCATTTCGGGGTATAGGTCTAACCATCTCAACTCCCCATTTCTGGCATGCTATAGTTATTTAAGTCTCTCGACGGCGGGAATGGGAGGTTACCGGTAAGCCAGATGCTTCGCGAACCATATTCTTAAGGCATTTCGTTGCACTTAAATCACCCTCGTGAAGAGGCGCACTCCGATACTACTTACCACCAATGATAAGCGGTTGATGTGTCCGAATGGGATGCTTGCAATGTCCTCTTTTATACGTTTCATCATCATTTGATAATGATGTATTTTTTATATCCTACTTACACATCCAAATATATTATTACGACCACATGACAATTTGTAGCTGAAATATGTGACATCTGACAAATCAAATGAGAAAAATCAAGTACCCATGACAATAACGTTATGGTGACTTAATGGCAGGCCAAACACATCTAGACAAGTAGTATATAGTTTTCTTAACAAACAAATAAACTAGTAGTCTAACTATCTTGAACAAGTCAAATTGTCCAAGATATCATATCAAAAACAAAAGACCCATACATCATTCTATGCTCAACATTGGATTGACAATAAGTTCACAAGCTAGTCTCTGAAAGGCTGTTTTTAAAATGTTTACTAGACTGATATCACTTGTATTTCTGATCAAAATCTGTTGTTTATTTGAAATATCATCTCAAGTACTGCCCGGATGTCGAGAAAGATGTGGCAGTGTAATAATTCCGTACCCATTTGGAATCGGACCAAATTGTTCAGCCCACGACACCTACTCCATAACTTGCAACACGAGTTTTAGTCCTCCAAGACCCTTTATCACCAACATCAATCTAGAGGTGTTAGAAATCTCACTGGATGGCACAGCTCATGTCAACAATCCGTTAACTTACATCTAACTGTTCTGGCAGGACAGACCGCTTGGATGTAAACTTTACAAATACCCCATTTACATACTCGTCAACTTCCACTAGATTCACAGCCATTGGTTGCAATAATCTCGCATTAATCAGCAGGCTCACCACGGTTATTGGAGGTTGCCTATCACTTTGCAATTTTACTGTTCCTGATAACACGTGTTATGGGATCTTGTGTTGTCAGACCAACATACCACCTTCGTTAAAGTTTATTAACGCGTCTCTTGGTAGCATAGAGTCTACAAATGATCAGAATGGGTGTAAGTATGCGTTTATGGTGGATGTTGATTGGTTTGGTAACCTGACAGATATATATGAGGTGCAAAACATGGCAAGTGTTCCTGCGGTTCTAGATTGGAGACTGTCTGGGAATTGCAATTCATTTGGACCATTGATTTCCATAAGTAATACATCTGTTTGTGATGATAGAGCTTTCTGCACAAATCAAAGTGTATGCTCGTGTTTCCCAGGGTATGAAGGAAACCCATATTTGTCAGGTGGTTGTCAAGGTATGCAATTTTGACCATATTACTTATGAGTTGGTCCTTTCAGGTTATGTTTTACTCAAACGAGTCATACAGAAAATAAGTAGCTCAAAAATAAAAGACGTCAAACAGGCTGATGTCGCCCATAGTATATTTATAAAGTACAGAAATTCCTACATCATTTTTATTCAGTGATTTATAAATTATTATTCTAATAGCATAATTTTGTAATCATAGTTAACACACTAATTATTCACAGAAAGATTTTAAACATGGACAAAAAACGTTTGCTAGTCATCCCAGCCAAACCCATTTTGACCCGTACAAGAAAATTGGTCGTTAGAAAAACCAAGTTTCTAGATTTGACCCGTTACTTGCATTGCATCCTCGAACAGTCGTTTTTTGCAGAATGTATATTGCTCAATACTAAACTTGATTTTGCAGACATCAATGAATGTGCCGACCCTTCTACAAATGATTGTGAATTTTACTGTACGAACACACCAGGAAGTTACAGATGTTCTTGCCCCACTGGGTACTTACTCGCTGGAAATTCGTGTATGAAAATACAAGAGAACAACAAAATGAAGACAATACTTATAGGTATGAGAATATGCATCGTCTGGCATTAAGACATAGATATTTATTATATATAATACACGTACATGAAAGCATGAACATGGAAAAAGGGGGCTACAAATGGGTGACAGTGACACATGTTCTTCTTAAGCAAACCTTTTTTTGTTAGGAGGAGCCTGCTTACGCAAAATCTTGTTTCTGCCATGCGTAGAGGTCATAGTTTAGCCCCTTTTCATAATTAATCCATTTTGGTTGTGTTGTAGTTAAAACTGGTCATATTTGATATATAAGTAGCCGAATGAGAAAGGGGTCAAACGGGTTGAGTGGGTTAAACGTCCCCCAAAGGATGTTCTTAATGCACACACCAACAAAATCGCTTTTATTCAGAGCGCAAGATTATAATTCTAATAATGTTGTTTTCGCATCATGAAACATTAGTTATTTATATAAGAATGTACAAATAAGTGGCAGCATGTCATGCACCAAACCCATATTGACCCATTACTAGCTACTCAAATCTCAATCCAACTCATCCACCTATGATATGAAGGCTCTGATCATCACTAATTAATTGCAATGTAGGTTGTTTCAGTGGTTTGGGAGGGTTGCTTTTACTATTTGTTGCATGGTGGGTGCATAAATTTATGAAGAGAAGGAAGAAAGATATGCTCAAGGATATTTTCTTCAAAAGAAACGGTGGTTTACTATTGCAACAACAAATTTCGTCTGGTAATAACGGTAACGTAGATAAAACTAGACTCTTCACCTCAAAGGAGCTTGAGAAAGCTACAGATAACTTTAACGAGAACCGAATCTTGGGACAAGGAGGGCAAGGAACTGTTTACAAGGGAATGTTGGTTGATGGAAAAATTGTAGCTATCAAAAAGTCAAAAATTGAAGACGAGAGCAAAATTGAACACTTTATTAACGAGGTTGTCATTTTATCACAAATTAATCATAGAAATGTGGTTAAGCTACATGGTTGTTGTTTGGAAACTGAAGTACCTCTCTTGGTTTATGAGTTCATCCCGAATGGAACTCTTTATCAGTATATACATGATCCAAATGAATATTTCCCTCTAACATGGGAAATCCGCTTACGAATTGCTACTGAAATTGCTGGAGCACTTTCATACCTTCACTCATCCGCTGGAATGCCCATTTATCATCGAGATATCAAGTCTACAAACATACTATTGGATGAGAAATATAGAGCAAAAGTTGCAGACTTTGGGACTTCAAGAACAATTGCGGATGATCAAACTCATCTCACGACAAAAGTACAAGGAACCTTCGGCTATTTGGACCCAGAGTACTTCCAGTCAAGCCAGTTTACTGAAAAAAGTGACGTTTATAGCTTTGGAGTAGTTCTTGTTGAGCTATTAACTGGACAAAAACCAATATCGTCATTTAAGGATGGTGAAACACGTAGCTTGGCAACATATTTTTTGTCAGCAATGGAGAATAATCGTTTGTTTAAAGTTATTGATCCTTGTGTGATGAAAGAAGGCGGTAAAAATCAAATAAAGAGATTTGCTGAGCTGGCAAACAGATGTTTGAATTTGGATGGGAGAAAAAGGCCTGTAATGAAAGAAGTAACGATAGAATTGGAACTTATACGAACATCCTGTGAAGCACCTACTACTGAAGAGTGTGACAAGGTTGAATATAATGGCATCGGTGTACCTGAACAATCTGCGATTTGGGACACAACGTCTACACAAACAGAATCTGGACCATTTAGCAGTTCATCTACCTCAGATTTCCATCCTCTCTTGCTATAGCTAAATCTCGTTGGGTTTATAAAGCTTAACTTGGAATGTTTTGTATCCTTCGTTGTAGTGTATCATTAATTGGGTTACATATCTTTTGTATGTATGATATATATGTTATATAACAACATAGAGGTATCATGATTAGTGCTAATTTCTCTATATTTCATTACCTAGAAGTTTAAAAGCTAAAGCTTATGTAAGATATGAATAAGGCTTTCAAAACTACCAGATATTATGTTTTTAGAATTCTTGATTTTGACATTTGTTAAAAATCCAAGAAAAGTGTGTCAAGAATAGTTAGAAAATTTATTTTTTATTGTTCACTAAGACTGCACCGTGTGAGTTAGTACCTGTTATCCAATGTGTTACACCATTATTTTGGTTTGCAGGAAAGAAGTAACAAAGGAATAAAATGAACTGTTATGATGGAAGTTGAATGTAGCGGGTGGTTGGTTTTTGACCTTGGTAAGTCGCCTATCTCAAGGCATACACTATGATAGATTTATCAGAGAATGCATTGTTTTGTAACTCGTAATGGCATGAGGTTTATTAAAACTTAACATTATATGTGCTCCTATTAATAAAGTTTTTTCGATCATCAATAACAACTTAATAGTTCTTTGATTTCAATCAAATACGAGTATCTCAATCAAAATGGATAAAAAACTATAGAAGTATTTTTAGACTGGTAAGAAAGGCTAGATTACGGTACAGGTTGTCCAAAATAATACAATTACAGAAAATGAACTAGGCCGTGTTAAGGCGAGCTAATAAATCTATGCGATGATAACAAGACAAAACTGAAACTTTTAAACATAGACATATATGATAGAGTAAAAGAAAACTAATCAGAAAAGTCCGAGAAGCGGGCGGCAAACAAGGGACTTAACTTTGGCAGATACAACAGCATCATGTGTGATTTAGATCCATGATGCAACACAATATAATTAATAAATAAAGTGTTCAATTTTTTACCTCTGAAAGCTTTGCTGTAAGGTTCTGAAAATGGTACAAGACCATATACGATGATCTGATTTTAATGTACAAATCATTTGTATGCAGTAAAGCATAGGAATAACTGAAATTCATAAGCGTGTAATTAAGTTTTAAAAATGAAGATTAGTAGCTTTTCAAAACTTCAATAAACCCGTAAGCCGAACAAATAAGCTAAAACAAACACCCCTATGTTTCTCATGCTTTATTGCATACACTAACACATGCCAGTTTTCTCTTTAAATTATTTACCATCACCACCTAACATTACTTTTTTAAGTCGGCATCGGCTCTCATATCTCAATGCTTGCCTCTTGCCTAAAATGAGTAGACTACAAAACACCATCAGATATGACCAACTATATATAAACTACACCTACAATATACATTTTCAATAGACATAGAAGAACTTGTTTCTTCTTGATCCACACATATTCTAACTAGTCAACAAGTATGACCGATTCTTGGAACACACTTGTTGTTTCCATAAACGGCATGATTTTTTTTTGTTGATAAGTTGCTGAACTTCATAAAAGATGAAAAAGGATCAGAAATGCACATTTTAGATGGCTGCACAGCCCTTCACATTGCCGCAATGATTAACATAAAATGTTATATCAATGAATCGGGTCAACAACTGTTACAGCCGGTTGTTGCCAGAAATTGTCATGATGTTACATGGTGAGCGATTAGTTCTATACAAAAATACCTGAAACTTATTCGAAGGTATATATAATAGTATTTTTTCTTATTGTGCAGTTCCAATAGCTGTACTATATCCAATTTATCAGCTGATTCGTCTACTCATTTTAAGAGAAAAGTGGATGAAAACAACAGCAGAATCGTGTAGATTGCATCATTAGCAATTACTGTACCAGGTGGAAGCAATCAAGAAACAGGCATCCCCTTGTTTAAAAAAGAAATTACCTTCAATATATACCTTTGCAGTATCTGATGCAATCTCACTATTTATAGCCATTAGTGAACTACTAGTGTTCTTATCCATCGTCACCGGCCGCACGTTTTGTCGAAAAGATTTTGCATTGTCCAATGCAATCTCATTATTTACAACTGCTATGAACTTTTAGTGTTCTTATCAATTCTCACTACACGTTTTTTCCGAAAAATATCACTATCCGATGCAATCTCACTATTTACAGCTACTAGTAAACTATTAGTGTTCTTATCAATCCTCACCACAGGTTTTGTAAGTTTTGCGTATATAAATTAATGTAATATGTCCGGATTCGAACACGAGACTTCGGGATTGCACATTTTACGTATGAGTTTCAATTAATTAATAATTGTTATATTGGTTATGAATAATTATTAAATTCACGAAACAAACACTTAACGGACACTAACGACCGTTAGACGAAAGAATAAGGACTAGAGTGAAACAAGAGCCAAGGAAGGATCTAGAGACCCTCCCTTGGGCTATGCTCGGCCGAACCCAACCCAATGGGGTGTAGGGTTTGTGTCTTGTGCTCCAAGATTGATAATAGTATAAATACATGACCCCATGTATTCATTCCATCATCTCTTGGTTCACTTGCAAACCTAAGTCTTCCTTCTTCTCTTTCTTTGAGCTATAGGCGATCCAATACACCCTCCTAGGGTTCCTATTCGATCAACTAAGGCTCAACCTAGTGGTGTTTGCTTGTGAATCTAGAACCTAGCTTTTCTAATTGAAACGCTAATAGTACGTGTGTTCGAGATCGAAGTGTTAACATACTTTTGTTAACAAAGTTTTGCCTCATTCAACTTTACCTTAGTCGATCCACATTAAACCCTAATCTAGGGTTTATATTGTTCTTGATCCTTGATTTCTTGTTCTTGCTAGAAATCACAAAGGTACGCATATACTTTTATTTCCGGTTAATTAATTATTAGTATTGTTCTTGATCTTCCGCTGCGTGCTTGATGATGTTTATATGTTTTATATAATTGTTATGATTTACATATTCCAACAGTGGCATCATGAGCCGTTAATATTGATTAAGTAATTACCGAAACACATAAAATTGAATCTTGTTGATTATTACATGTTTATGGTGTTCTATTTTTTTGGGTAAAAGGGTTAATTCACCCCGGTAAAATGTGTTTATGGTGTTCTAGGGTTTTAAAAATTTAGTAAACCCTAATTTTATGTATATGGGTCGAATCCCATTAATAAATATATTAGGGATTTAGTTTTTTGTAAAACTTGTAGAAACCCTAGGTTGCATGTAATTTTTTATGTGTTAATAATGAATATTGTTTATATGTCATTATTTGTATATGCGATCCTATGACTTGATTATATGTACATAATAAGTGCAATGTGGATATCCATGACAAAAACATGCAAGTTTTGTCATGGATGATGATTATGAAGTAATTGTTACGTGTTTTGTGATTTCATGCTTATTATGCGATTTGAACTAATTAATTAGGGTTTTAGTAATAAATTGTTTTGACATGTTTAATTACTAAAATTAATTGATTATGTAATTAGGGAAGACCTAAAATTGGGGAAGACTCCATAAAATCGTATAAATTAAATCAATTGTGTGTTTTAGTTGATTTATTTTGCATGTTCATTATTTAAGTTGTTTAATTTTATTTAATTGCTATTTGTTTATATATGTTTTGTGACATGATAGTAAGCAAAAGGGTAATTTCAAAATAAAATTATAAACCGGACTTAATAATGGTGAAATCATGTTTTGAGCTTTAAAAATCTTAAACTTTTAATTGATTGATGCGACGGTACTAAGATGGTTCAGTTATGACAAACTATAAAGTGGGTATAAGTGGAAACAAGTTTTTTAAGAGATTCGCTCCTACGAAATTTCCGCGCTCGCCTGTGAGTCATATTGAATTACCATTCTTAGTACTAAGCATCTTAAGGCAATGTTGTAATTTGCTCAACGCCTCAATTAAAACTTTGTTGATTTGTGCTCATGTAAAGTAACGAATATGTAAAAGTTTTGTTTATGAAACCTATGATACAAAGATGAATGCATGACATCTTTGTACATATTTTTGATTACACACATCAAAAACCACTACCCTTTAAAAATTAAGTCAATGCCATCTAGTTTAAGAACACTTGAAGTTGTAAATCCGGGTCATGTGAGAACTTGGACTAGATTTACAATGGGGAGGTAAATTCATACTTCCATTACTTGCAGATCAACTGGGGTAATGGAACTATGGAATTTACATGTTCTTTAATTAGACGACTTAAATTGAGTAAAGTGAGAACTTGGACTCAAGGCATAAGATGGGGATAAAACATGCTTACATTGCAACTGAAGTTGGCAAATATGTAAATCCCATCATTCTAGGAATTGCAATTTGTATATTGGCAATTGAGGTTCGACTCGTACCTTATTAAATACTTTCATAATTAGCAGATCAACTGATATGATAAAACTATGTTAGTTTGGATCCTAGTTTTCAGTGAAAATTAAATGGTTTTATTTTATTTACCATGGGTGTTTAATTTTCTTGAAAAGTTTTATTATCGAAATTACTAACTTTTGATTTTTTTTTCCCGTAGAAATGGCTCTACCTGAAAACACTAATATGAACAACATGAATTCTGCGTTCAAGCAAATGATTGATCGAGAAAAGTTGACTGGTGCTGCAAATTTCAATGATTGGCATCGTTCTTTGAGAATTGTTCTGCGCATGGCCAAAAGACTTGATTTTCTTAGTAAGCCTCTTCCTGAAGCTCCTGCTGGTACTGCAACCAATGAACAGCATGAGGAGTATAACGTTGAATATGAGAAGCACAATGATGTGGCTTGTCTCATGTTAGCTGGGATGGACACCAAATTGCATAAGCAGTTTGAACACTTCGGTCCCATGGACATGATCAACGAACTCAAACGAATATTTGAGAAACCACCTGCTGCAGAATTATATGATCTGATAGAATCTCTGCACAGTTGCAAGCAAGATGCTAGCTGTGACATTTCTAAAATTTCATGTCATTTATTTTAATAGTTTATTAAACAACTATCCTATTTTAACAAATTAACTTCGTCGGAAGTTATCCGTGTACATTCAATTCATTCGACCACGACGATACTATGTCTACTCTACATTTTCTATACTCCATTGTTTCCTTTCAATCCTATTTTAAAAAGTCATAATTCACTTTTTCCATCTTTACATCAACATTACATATTTTACGTATTGCGCGGTTTAAATTTGTGTTTTCACGTTTTAACCTCATCTATACTTCAGAAATATATTTTGAAAACAAGTTTTTATATTTTTACAAGTTTTACATTTTATTTCTACCCGGTATTACGTTATGCATCTTAAAAACTCTATGTTTTAATTACCGGGAGCAAAATAAACTACAAAATACATCTATAACTAAATTAAATCAAAAATTCTGCACTATCCTCCCTCCCCCTCCTCCTATGTGGCGCATACTTGTGGTATGCACGCATACTATTAACAAGTGTCATGCACTTGTTGAAAGTATTACTAATAACTACCTAAAATCTTCACATAGTTTCTATCACCATCAAAAGTACATGCAAAGTTTTCTTCTCTCTTGTTCCTCCTCTTGTTGCCGTGAGTTGGTAAGCACACAAGGACCATTGTATCTTGATTTTCTATTGAAAATTTTGTACAAGGAATGGTGATCAATTGGTGCTAACTTGTTCCTTGTTCTTTTCGTTCTTCTAGGTCTTCATTTCCAAGAGTTTTTGTGGTGATTTTTCCTCAAGTTTTCAAGTAATATAGAGTGGTGATTTTCAAGTATCCAAGAAGTGTTGGTGACAAGAAATTTGGTGATCATGGATTAGAGAAAAGGTACAAGTATTGTAACCTAAATCTTGGTCTCTATTTTTCTTCAAGATAATCTTTCTTCCTCCTATATTTTTATGGCTTACAATTTGATATTGTGGCTGTAGGAAGAAGCTTACCATCACCCTCTAAAGCTCTCCTTGGTGGTCTCAAGATTTCCCTTTGGTGGTGTCAAGAGATAGCTCCAAGTCCTTCATTTCTTGTTATTTTTACTTGCCCAAATCTTTTGTAAGAAAACTCCTCCACTAACTCTCTATTTATTTTTATATTCACTACTGTAAAAATAGTATATTATGATGTATTTGAACACTATATAAATTATTATGCTTAATTAAGCTTGGTACATTGGTTAGGAAACACTAAAAACACTTAAGGACTAAACTTGCAAACTGTGAATCTGATTCAGGAGAAAAACGGAATAAACTGATTTAATCAGTAAACATTGGACCTAAACTAAAAATATGTAGTTGTAGCCCTATGTCTTTTGGTCATTTTGACGGGTATTTCATCGAATAACTCATTACGATGATTAAACTAGAA
>LBNU01037911.1:0-13059 GCA_014162995.1 Artemisia annua | reverse complement strand
TATGGATTGATTAGTGCTATTGTTGTAAGACAAAAGTTGTTGGCACGTGATGTGCATGTGGACGGTCCTAGACCGGGTGCATGATGTGCACGTGAAGGTACTCCGCAACTAATGTCTTTGATTATGTATGAGTTCGATTCATTGATGTATATGTTAGTTTGTATCCTAATTCCTTGATGTGGACCTCATTTTTAAGGCAAAGATTCTTAAGAGAAGATCGAAAACTACTTAGCGTTGAATTCTTGGTATCTTTATCGGACTAAAAATTATGAAATGAGATGCTTATGAAGAAATTCATTTCTCACACAAAAATAAAATAATGAGATACAAAAATAGGAAAATGGGAGAAAGAGGTACACGAGTAACTTCCATGGGTAGCGTTAGCATGTAACTTGTGATTAAACAATGATTTCGTTTTTACGCTTAGTTTGGGAGCTTGCGAAAAATCAGGGACGACGAATTTTATCCAATCGGTCACGACTCTATGAGTAGTGTTCTTGCTCTATGACCCTTAATCGTTATTGAAAGATAATGAAAGTCAAGCACACCGTCATAAGCTAAAGAAGTGTAATATAAGTAGTACATGGACCAAAATGGAAAACCGGGGCATTTTAGGGAATAAATGGTTTCGTATCTCTTTTGAAAATTTTGCTACTTTCCAAAGTTAGTAAAGAGGGGTGCAAAATTATTTATCTCTAAGGCGTGACGTGATTACATTGCGTGAGGACACGCAATACCTTAGTCTGGGGGATTTTGGTATGTGCTTATTCACATACCTTTTATTCACCATTTTCAGACTCTAAAAGACCAAAAACTAACGTTAAACGCCAAAGATATCGTGTTTTTGTGTTTGTGACTGTGCAGGAATGGATATTGCAAAAACAACATAAAAATCAACCAAAAAGCCTCAAAACGAGCACGAGATGTGGAAAAGTGTTTAAAAGCTAAGTCAAAGAAGAAATCTAAGCAAGAAAAGCCCGAAGCGACGAATTTATTCCTTAAAGGCTCGAAGAAAAATACATGAGACGCTTAACCAAAGCTCAAAGAGATTTTCAAGTAAAGTCCTCCACATTTGAGCAAGTTGTCGCGTTTAAATCTTTTGAAGACCTTTGGAAGAAACGTCGACTCAAGTCCTCAAGTTACATTAGTGTTACATTTAATGTTTAGCACGTTTAGTAGCGTTGTAATGAAGTTTTAGTGTTACTTTTATAAATTGTAAAGGTCCAAGGGCTTAAATTGCATTATTGTCAAACCTTCAAAGCTCTTGGCCTATAAATAGATATCACCACCTCATTTAGAAGGTTGGTTAGATTTTAGGGCTAGTTTTAGGTGTAGTTGAGGGTTGGTCCTCTTAGTGTTCTTAGTGTAGGTTTAGTGTAAGATTAGTTTTAATAAAAGTTTTTATTGCTTTCTCTCTCTACTCTCTCTCTAAATTTCTTCAAGATTAGCTTGTTTGATTCGTGTTTTGTTAGTGGGATTTATTGTTTTTAGTTTTATTTAACGATCTAGTGATAATCTTTCTTATAAAAGCTTGCATCTCTAGCTTATTTTCGGTCCAAACAAGTGTTTTATCAAGTTTAGTACAAGTTTACAAAAGTTTATTAGTTTCCTTATTAACTTTTTCATGTTTTCTAAGTTTTCTATCAAAGTTTTCTATCACGTCTTCCTTATTTCAGTAGCTTATTAGTGTTTTTGCAAGTGTGGTATTTTCGAACTAGGGTTTTGCGAGTATGATAGGTTTTGCGAGTTAGAAATTATTTTTGCGAGTATGACAAACATTTTTGCGAGTATCATGTTCCTATGTTGCGAGTAAGCTTTTGTCTTTGCGAGTATGGGATTTTTATTAGCGAGTAGAGTCCTTATTTAGCGAGTATCACATTTTCTGCGAGTATGGTTTCACTTAAAGTTTTTAGCGAGTATGGGACCAAGGTTTCTGCGAGTATGGGAGTTAGGTTTCTGCGAGTATGGTTTCACTTAAGTCTTTAGCGAGTATGGTTTCAGAGTGGCGAGTATGGAGTTGTTCATTTCACTTAGTTGCGAGTATGGGTTGGTTCAACCTTTCGAGTTTCATTTTTTTTTTATTTTTTGCCGAGTTAGGCACGCTTCACCCTCATCGTCTTATCGAGTGAGGTTTTATTTCTTTAAAATCTAAACGAAAATCTGCCGAAATTTTCTTAAAATCATTTTAGTAACGTTTTCTTTTAGTTCAATGTCTCTTCGTCTTTAGAGTTAAACTTTATTTACGTTTAATGTCACCTAGTCTTTAATTTTTCTTTTAAAGATTAGTTAATTAACTTTTCGTCTTCTAAATCTTAAAAACCAAAAACAATTTATTTCCCAAGTTCTAGTTTAATTTCTTTATCGCTTAATTTCATTTAAAATGAGTCTTGAGTAAGTTTTAATCGTGTTTGCTTAGTGATTCGGGTTTGCAAGCTAAGTGTGGACGTGAAAGGCTTGTGATTAATAATCGTTAAGATTATTTAGATATGTGATTTAATTATTTGAAGAACAAAAGCCGGAGAACAATTAAATCACTCGTCCAGAATTATTATCTCTTCTAAAGATTAATTGACAACTAATCTCGAGAAAGGAAAATAATTCGTCACAAACTATCAGCTCACATTTAACAAACTTACTCACGTCGCTTTGCAAACATATTGTCTTTAAAGTCATTTACCGTTTTTAATTACTTTTCGCATTTTAATTATCGCTTTCTTTAAGTCACTTTATTTCATGCAACTTTACTTGTTTATTTTCTTTGCGTCACTTTATTGCTTTCCTTTACTTTAACCGCATTTTAATTGTCGTTGTAGTATAATCAAAACCAAACAATCTTTCAAACTCATTCACTTCACATAACTCACGATTTTGAGTGACTAGATCAGTTCAACCCTCGTTGGGACTACGACTTCCCAAGGTTCATAAGGCTTCACCGCTTGAAAAACGGCTTGTCAATGGAATATTGACAGCCTAAAGTAAGAGTCAGTGATTTATATACCAACAAAAAATACATCATATTTATTTTCAAAACCTAAGCAAGCATATGTCTATTTAGGTTCATCGTAGGCTCAGCGTTACTTAATTTCTCCCAATTTTTTCCGTGCTATTTCCTTATCCGGGGTGAGTTAATGCCTCGCCTTACCTACTTAAATTTTGTATAACTTCGCGAGGGGGTATACATGGCGTAGTTTTACAAACTGAATACAAGTAGTTTTTGGTATGCTTGACCCGATTTTACATGATATAGACATGAGTTTCTTGCCAATATAGTCCTATCATGAACGTTAATTACTTGAAGTAGTAACGCTGTATTGATGAATGATGCATATTTGGCTACAAACTTCGGTTACGGACATAAATATATGAGAAATGGGGTAAATGGCAATTTTTACTTTCTGGGGGCAAAATATCTATGTTAAGTTCGGTATTCATAATCTCAATACTATAATCTGAAACCCGCAGTAATTGATCATGCTTGTCGCCCGATGAAAATACTTGTATTCAATCTTATCTTTATTAAACTCTATGAATTCACTCACATTATGTTGCTTTAAGCATTTTATCTCAGTCGTAAGTGATTCAGCTTGGATGGGCAGCGCAAGAAATGAATATCATCAAGATGGCTCATGTTTAATAAATTTTCACTTAATAAGTGACTAAAACTTTTATTATCTTATGTATTTCTAAACTATGTCAACCTTTTGGGACCTCTTGTGAAACTTTGATATCTTTCTAATGTGAACTTTTATTAAAAACATCTTTGTATGAAAGTTGTTTACTATATTTGTACAATGTGATCGATGTATAGTACCCCATGTCCCTTTCCGCTGCGATCCTGAAAATGGGGGTGTTATACTAGCAAACCCGTGAGTACTCATGTTTTGGAAAAGAAAAGCTATTTGGACCAATTGGAGCAACTCGACTGTGGTTATGTGCAAAGTGTACGTGTTGGCCTCATTATGCGATCCCTTAATCAGGATTTGTTTAGTGAGTTTGTGCGCAACTATAATATGCATTGCACGGGGAAGACGATTAGTGAGTTACATGCAATGCTCATAGATGTTAAGAAAGGACTCGCTAAGAAGGCACCTACACCTGCGGTATTAGCAATACAAGGTGGTAGGATTACTAAGCCCAACAAACCGCAACAAGCGAATAGGGGCAAAGGCAATGGAAAGGGTAAGCAAGTTGCAAACTACCAACAATTGCCTAAGAAGTAGAATCCTGCTAAGAAGGAGGAGATCCCGAAGAAGGATTTGGCTTCTTGTCACCACTGCAACACGCCAGGACATTGGAAGAGGAACTGTCCATTGTTTCTAGAGGATTTGCGCAAGAATAAAAATAAGAAGGATGCTGGGAATGTCGCGAGCACTTCAGGTATTTTTATGATTGAATTATTTTCTTTTCCTCGTAAGCATAATGCATGGGTATATGATACGGGATGTGGTACTCATATTTGTAACACATCGCAGGGGCTTAGAGGAGCAAGGAAGCTGGCCTATGGAGAAAGATACTTGTACGTAGGGAATGGCATACGTGCAGCTGTTGAAGCCATAGGGACTTTCGATTTAGTTTTACCTTCGGGATTAATACTAGTTTTGAATAATTGTCATTATGCACCTTCTATTATTAGAGGTGTTGTTTCAGTTTCTTTGTTATTGGATATTGGTTTTATTCACACATTTACTAATAATGGAATTTTTGTTTCTTTAAATAATGTTTTTTACTTTAATGCAATTCCAATAAATGGTGTGTTTGAAATTGACATGGAATATCATGTGTCCAATAGAAATAATTCTATGTATAGCATTAGCAATAAGAGAATCAAGTCCAACTTGGATTCGTCTTATCTTTGGCATTGTCAACTTGCTCATATAGGCAAGACTCGCATGAAAAAGCTACAACATGATGGGCTTTTGAAAAATATCAATGATGAATCATTTGATAAATGCGAATCTTGTATATCTGGGAAGATGACTAAGAAACCTTTTTCACAACAACTGGAAAGGGCTTCAGATCTACTTGGATTAATATATTCTGATGTGTGCGGTCCACTTAGACATGTGTCAAAACGCGGTGCTGTCTACTTCTTAACCTTTACGGATGATTATAGTCGTTATGGTTATGTTTATTTACTTAAACATAAACATGAAGTCTTTGAGAAGTTCAAGGTTTTTAAAAGTGAAGTAGAATTACAACTCGGTAAGAAGATTAAGGCTCTTCGATCCGATAGAGGTGGTGAATATTTAAGCCAAGAGTTTAAAGATTATTTAGCTGAGTGTGGTATTGTCCAGCAACTCACATCTCCTTATACTCCACAACAAAATGCTGTATCTGAAAGGAGAAATCGTACATTACTTGATATGATACGATCAATGTTTAATCTTACAACTCTTTCCTTATCCTTTTGGGATTATGCCCTTGAAACGGCTGTTCTGCTGTTCGTGTATTGAACACGGTTCCAACTAAGAAGGTTGATAAGACTTCATATGAATTATGGACTGGAAAAGCTCCCAACTTTTCTTACTTAAAGATTTGGGGTTGTGAGGCGTTTGTTAAACGTGACTCACCAGATAAACTCCAACAACGATCTGTTAAGTGTATCTTCGTAGGATACCCAAAGGAAACTATGGGTTACTACTTTTACTTTCCACCAGAGAATAAAGTTTTTGTGGCTAGGTATGGAGATTTCTTAGAAAGAGATCTTATATCACAAGAATTTAGTGGGAGAGTTTATGATCTAGAACATGATCAAGAAGATACGTCACCTTCTAAAAACACTAGCACACTTCCTGTGGAACCTGAAAGTTTAGGTCCTCCACCTGAAGTTGAAGTGGTTCCCATTCGCAGATCTTCAAGACCTGTGAAAGCTCCTGAACGTCTATGTCTTAACATAGAGAATGAGGAAACTATACTAGGGGATCTTAATGAACCTACTAGTTATAGGGCTGCCATTAATAGTCCTGAAAAGGAAAAATGGCAGGTTGCTATGAATGGGGAAATGCAATCCATGAGAGATAACGAAGTCTAGAGAGAAATAGACGTTCCTCCCAATGCCAAGGTAGTTGGGAGTAAGTGGCTATACAAGAAGAAGACAGACATGGATGGCATTGTACACACCTATAAAGCTCGTTTAGTAGCTAAAGGCTTTACCCAAACATATGGTGTTGACTATGAGGAGACCTTTTCTCCTGTAGCTGACATTAGAGCTATTAGGATTCTTATAGCCATAGCTGCGTACTATGACTATGAGATTTGGCAAATGGATGTCAAAACCGCTTTCTTAAATGGTCGCATAGATGAAGACATCTATATGGCGCTGCCTGAAGGGTTTGTGAATCCAGAATTTCCAAACCGTGTATGCAAACTTAAAAGATCCATTTATGGATTGAAGCAAGCATCACGACAATGGAATAAAAGGTTTGATGCATAAATCAAAAAGTTTGGATTTAATCAGAATCTTGATGAGCCATGTGTATATCACAAAGCTAGTGGGAGTAATGTTGTTTTCCTTATCCTATATGTTGATGACATATTAATTTTAGGAAATCATATACCAATGTTAAAGGAGGTTAAGTCCTATCTTGGTAAATGTTAAATCATATACCAATGTTAAAGGAAATGTTTTTCTGTAGAGAGTGATGGAGCGGATCCAACAACCGCAATCCCATTAGGCTCAAACGACACGAAAGGGAAAACCTCACAAAACGTAGAATTTTATCATCAACCTTTCGTGTTCAAAGAACCCAATAGGGACACAAGATACCTCGTAGCATCTCCATTCACTAGCCGCATTCGTGATTACGACATGCCGGATGGACTGAAAGTTCCCACTAACCTGAAAACGTACGATGGGATGTTCGACCCAGACGACCACCTCACGATCTTTATGGGTACGATGGATGTACACAAACTCCTTGAACCCGTACGGTGTCGTTTTTTCCCTATTACATTATGTGGGGCAGCAAGATTTTGGTACGAAAACCTAGCGCGCGGAAGCATCGATGGCTTTCACCAGTTGCGGGATAAATTTAGGGAGAACTTCTTACAGTAGCGACGATTCCAAAAAACTCAAGCAGAGATACTTGGAATACGTCAGCGCCCGGATGAGTCTTTAAAAGACTATGTGGCTAGGTTCAGCCAAGAAACGTTACATATGGCTGATCGATCAGATGCTATGGTGTCCGGGGCTTTCATCAGTGGCTTACGACCAGGGCGGTTATTTAAAGATTTGATTGCAAGACCTCCGACATCTTTGGAAGACCTGTTCACCCAAACCCACAACTTCATCAGGGCTGAAGAGGCTAATAATGAGAACCGCCTTCGAGAACCTAGACAAGGAAACCGTGAAACAAAACAACACGTTACTTATAAAGACCTTCCAAGAAAACATAAAGAAAAGTTTGTTTCTCGTTCGGCCACACGATATAGTGAACACCGCAAAGCGCCACACGACGGATTCACCACCCTAGTAAAATCGCCAGCAGAAATCTTCGCTACAGCTAAGGGTAAGTCTATACTACGACCCCCACCTAAGATGTTCACTCCAGGAAACAAAAGGGACAAAACAAAATATTGCGAGTTTCATGAAGATCAAGGCCACGACACTAATGATTGCATCGATCTTCAGAAGGAAATAGAAATATGTGTTCGTAATGGACGATTGAGCCACCTTGCCAAAGGTGCCAAAACACAGAACAACAGCCAGGCAACCGTCCCCTCAGGATCTAGAAACGGTAACCAACCCCAGATCGATTGGAACAAAAGGGAAGAAGCCAGTGGCAAACCAAAAAATGAAATACACATGACTCTTCATGATCGACCAACAGCGACAAATCCAAGATACTCATATCCGAGCATCACATTCTCAGAAGAGGACCCGGTAACTGATCATTGCATGGGGGATGACCCACTTGTCATCATGGCTAGTATCGACAACACGTATGTGCACAGAGTATATGTTGATGGTGGAAGCTTGGCAGAAATCATGTATGAGCATTGTTTCGAACAATTAACAACAGAGCAAAAAAGGGGAATGCAACCACCACCTACCCCCCTCATTGGATTCGCCGGTCAAAAGTCATGGCCTTTAGGGATAATATCATTACCGTTAACCCTGAATGACTACCGCGGTCACATCAGAAAAACGATAATGGTAGAGTTTATGATTATTAGGGCCCCTTCGCCTTATAACGTCATTTTGGGAAGATCGGCAATGAGACAACTAGGCGCGATTGCATCTACCTTGCACTCTATAATGAAGTTCCCAACGCAAGATGGAATGGCCACCATAAAAGGAGAAATACCAAGGCTAATGTGCAATCAGATTTCTCGAAAAAGAGATCACTCATTTACAGAGGAGCACTCACTTGAAGAGGAGCAATCCCTGAATAAAGAGAATAATGAAGAAAAGGTGGTCATAAATGAAGCTTACCCGGAACAAAAAATCACGATAGGGAAGAACCTCCCTATAAGGCTCAAGCAACAATTGTTTGAGCTTTTATGTTCCAATATCGATGTTTTTGCATGGACACATGCAGATATGACTGGCATACCTCGTGAACTAGCAAAACACAAGTTAAACATCCACCCGCGAACATTTCCTGTATGGCAGAAAAAACGGTTCTTAGCAAAAGAACGTAGTAATGCTATAACAGAAGAGGTTTCAAAATTGGTTGAAGCACGAATCATGAGAGCAGTTTTCTTCCCAAAATGGGTAGCCAACCCGGTAATGGTTCGAAAGCCCGATAACACATGGTGCATGTGCATCGATTTCACAAGCTTAAACAAGGTTTGCCCAAAAGACAATTACCCACTACCAGAAATAGATCAGAAGATAGAATCTTTAGAAGGGTACAAGTTAAAATGCTTCCTTGATGCCTACAAAGGATATCACCAGATACGTATGGCAAAAGAGGATGAAGAAAAAACCTCATTTCATACCGAACATGGAACTTTCTGTTATGAAAAAATGCCATTTGGCCTAAAGAATGTCGGCGCCACCTACCAACGGCTAATGGATCGAACATTTTCCAAACAGCTCGGTCGAAATATTGAGATCTATGTAGACGATATGGTGATAAAAAGTAGGGATGAAGGTTTCTTCATCTCAGATATTCTGGAGACCTTTCAAACCCTAAGAAGAACGAACATGAAACTCAATCCAAAGAAATGCACGTTTGGAGTAGAAAGTGGGCAATTCCTAGGGTACCTAGCATCCCCGAGATCCTTAAAAGATGTTCAAGCATTGAATGGGAAGTTGGCAGCCCTAGGACGTTTCCTATCCAAATCATTAGAACGATCACTCGTTTTCTTCAAAACGCTGAAAGGTTGCATAAATAAGAAAATTGATGATACTTAAATATGCGGGTACGAGTCATATGTCAAGAGAGTCGGGTACTCATCGTTTATCTATACCTACAATCTAGTATCACTCACCAGGACGAGTAACGTACGTAGATAATAAATAAAAAACATGACTAGTCATGTGAGGAGGTAAAATAAATATATCTCGGGTGGTGGTTCCCTTACTGGTAACTCATATTATTCATACGGTTTTACGCCACATGTCCATAGTCAGAGCCGAGGTTTTAATATTGAGAAGAGGGAGGTATCGAGAGTGGAGTAATATCTCTCATCCCATATATCTGAGAAATTCGGAGTATACTCAAGAAAGAAAGATCTCCCTCCTTTTCCTATCGTTGGTTGCCTCTATTTATAGAGAAAAAATAGAATCTTTAATATTCTCCTTTTGATTTAGATGCATGCATTTCTACGTAGAGTGTGAATATCTTTGAGATTTGATGCATGTATCTTCAAGTAGCCATGTGGCTTTTTTCTATACTCTCATTATATTATATTTATTTCTATTAGAATATTAGTTACTACACTTGTAGGTACATTTGTAGGTTACCCAATCAAGTCCCCGAATTCATATGGTTATGCGCATGTGAAAATAAGCATGTGAATTGTAGTTTGTTAACGGCCTGAATTTTTATGTGAGTTCTGCCTTTTTCTAAGCACACTACAAAAAACTAGTCTAATTCTTCACTTTTAAAGGTCAAATAGCCATATTTAAAAATGTTTAAAATTATTGAGCCCCCACTTTCTCATGTGTAGAAATAATGGGTGTGACTTTTTCTTTATCTTCGATGTTGATTTATTCTTTTGCATCTCAAAAAAAAAATTTTCATTTCCTAAAAAATGATTTTTATGCTTATAATACATTTGTATGACCCCTGTACAAAATATTTTCACAATATACCTCATGCCTACGTGTATTTTTAGTTGACACGTGTAAGTCCTTGGGAGGTCCTTTTGATGTGTAAGCCTTTAAACATACACTAATCCTGTTGTAGTTCTTATAGGTTATATTATAGCCAATGATTACCTATTTGCCTATACCCTTATCTTCAGGTGTATCTTTAGTATAAAATGCCTACATCATTTTAAATTGTAATTGTGCAACTTTCAACGATGGATCTTGTACGAGCAACAAATACCTTGGCCTTGGTGGAGCATCTTGGATTCGTGGACCCTTACACTTTCCTGGATATAAGTGTATTTAATGTTTGTTTCCATTTACACTCTTCTGGATATATTTTAGTAAGTATGCTTTCTGAAGTGATTTATATTTGTAAGCAGGAGCCTCCATTAATCGTGGAACCTTTATACTTTGTTGACCCGAATGTTGCCCCCGAGCCTCTCACTCCGGATGGCGTTGTTCCAGACTTAGCTCTTGGCTCGCATCCTGTTGCCGCGAGCAATGGTGTCCTTCCGATGCCAAACTGGGATGTTACCCTTTGGTCGGAAAACCAAGCGCTAAGAGGCGCGAATGAAGAACTGCTGTCTCTCATCCGGGAGATGATGGGTAGGGAAGTTTTGGCCGAGCGCCTGTACAAAGATCTACAAGGAGTAATCGTGTCTCGCGACAATACTATCTCGTCATATATGTACGAGATTGACCAGCTTCACACCGAGCAGCGAGTCATGCTTTCCGAAATTAGTGTCTTGGAAGAGGAAGTTACCCACCTTCGCCGTGGTCAGTCAACCCGTCGCCGTCGTTAGACGGTCATTGGTTGTTTGGGTCGTTCATGGTTGTATATATCTGGTCTCACATTTAATGCTACTTCTCCCATCCATCATTCCCCCGGGAGTGAGGATGTTGTTTTTGACCCCGGCATCGTCACTTTTCATGCTGTGCGTTTAAATTGCTCCCCCAAGAATAAGTAAATTCGGGGCGAGTCTAAGCTACACGACTCGATAATAAACAAGCGCTTCGTGGGAGGCACCCCATGCTTATCCTTTTATTTCATCTTTATTTTCTAATAAGTAACGTGAGAAGGGCGACCTCTTCCAATCTTGTGTTTGCTTGGTTGTTTGTGTATGTGCAGGATTTCCCCAATTCATGATGACTCTCGTGCTCGTTGGATCATCTCATCTTCACTCGAGTCCCATGTATTGATGCTTGCTTGGAAATCATATATCCAAAATCTTATCGACTAACGGTATCTTTGGCACACTTAATAAACGGCCCTAGATTTTTGTTTTGATTACCCTTACCTTTGAAACATTGAGGACAATGTTTACCTTTAGTCTGGGGGGGGGGTGAATCTTCGATTCGATTTGACCTTGCACTTTCATTTTAGTCGTTTACTCTCGCAACCCCGTTTTTCCTCAAAAATTGAAAAATCCACAAAAGTTGAAAAATTTTGAAAATTTTCAAAGAGAAAAAGCACAAAAAAATTGAGAAAAAGTGAAAAAAAAATTGTGCAAAAATAGAATAAAAGTTTTGACACCGTGTTTGACTTTCCTACTAGGTAAGAGTGAGAATAAAAATTTTGACTTGATCCGGGCGTGTTGAGCCCTAGCTTGTCTCCCTTAACCAAAATAATCTTTAAAAATGATTATGGCTAAGCATTCGCGGATCTCATTATTTGGGATTTTAAATTTGCGAAGAACGAGAAATGATAGAGTTTCTTTAGAAGTTAGATGCTAAGCATAGAGTAGTTGGGTCTCTTTAAAGCTCATCGAAGGTAATCGTGACTTTTTGTTCCCACCAAATTGTTTCACCCCATATTATGTGTATAAATAATTAAAGATGAGTTTGGCCTAAAGAATGTCGGCGCCACCTACCAACGGCTAATGGATCGAACATTTTCCAAACAGCTCGGTCGAAATATTGAGATCTATGTAGACGATATGGTGATAAAAAGTAGGGATGAAGGTTTCTTCATCTCAGATATTCTGGAGACCTTTCAAACCCTAAGAAGAACGAACATGAAACTCAATCCAAAGAAATGCACGTTTGGAGTAGAAAGTGGGCAATTCCTAGGGTATATGATCACCAACGAGGGAATCAAGGCGAATCCAGAGAAAGTACAAGCAATAATCGACCTAGCATCCCCGAGATCCTTAAAAGATGTTCAAGCATTGAATGGGAAGTTGGCAGCCCTAGGACGTTTCCTATCCAAATCATTAGAACGATCGCTCGTTTTCTTCAAAACACTGAAAGGTTGCATAAATAAGAAAATTGATGATACTTAAATATGCGGGTACGAGTCATATGTCAAGAGAGTCGGGTACTCATCGTTTATCTATACCTACAATCTAGTATCACTCACCAGGACGAGTAACGTACGTAGATAATAAATAAAAAACATGACTAGTCATGTAAGGAGGTAAAATAAATATATCTCGGGTGGCGGTTCCCTTACTGGTAACTCATATTATTCATATGGTTTTACGCCACATGTCCATAGTCGGAGCCGAGGTTTTAATATTGAGAAGAGGGAGGTATCGAGAGTGGAGTAATATCTCTCATCCCATATATCTGAGAAATTCGGAGTATACTCAAGAAAGAAAGATCTCTCTCCTTTTCCTATCGTTGGTTGCCTCTATTTATAGAGAAAAAATAGAATCTTTAATATTCTCCTTTTGATTTAGATGCATGCATTTCTACGTAGAGTGTGAATATCTTTGAGATTTGATGCATGTATCTTCAAGTAGCCATGTGGCTTTTTTATATACTCTCATTATATTATATTTATTTCTATTAGA
>LBNU01037910.1:0-13004 GCA_014162995.1 Artemisia annua | reverse complement strand
TCATTACTTATTTACTTATACCATATTTGCTTAGTTAGTTAGTAACTATATAATTGTTCATATAGTGCAAGTATTGAATTCACATAAACTAGAATCGAAGTTTTTAAAACAAACTTGTTTTTTGATAAATGTTAAAACGGACGTAAAACTATTCAACCCCCCCCCCCCTTCTAGTTTTCCACAAACTATTTAGTTAAGTGATAATTAATCAAGAAAAGAAGCCAAGGTAGGTTTAGTGCTATTTGAGTTACTCACCAATCTAGGTGTTGTGGGTCTAAGCCTCGATGAAGATATTTGTGAGATAGGTGGTATGAGTGTGAAAAAATTGCCTTTTCTAAAAGAAATAATAATAATTTTTTTTTAAAAAAACATATAAAATAAATTAATAAACAAGCTTGACCTTTACTAGGCTGGAATGGATTTCTTGTTTCATACTAAGGCCCTGTTAACAATAGGCCCTATGCTAAGGCCCAGTTGCCACAGAGAGCCTACTTAGTATTTAGTTTGAAACCAAATTGCACGTTATGATTTTACTAAGACGAAAGAAGTAAAAAATGACTTCATTTAAAAGTACTCCATCCGTTCTACAATATTAAAAGTGTTCCCGAGGATCCCGCCCCGCATCCTCACTCACCCACTCCCAGTGCTCTTAGAAAAAAGTCGGTCAACGTTCGAAAAGGATGTCCGTGGTTAGAGTTTCTCTGTAGATTTAAACTTTTTGAGAAAAGCATGACACTATTTATTTAAAGAGGGGTAAGTTATTAAAAAAGATACACCAAGAAAGATATAAAATAAACCAGAGGAAATGCAAAAAAAGAATATCACATTTTAAAAAGCGCATTCACATTGTAGTAAAAAAAAACTCATTTTCGAAATAGACCACTAGACTGTGCAACTTTATTGAAATAACTAGAACGGTATCCGCGCAATGCGGCGGCGGGTACCTGTGACTATATTTTGCGTTATTCGGTTACACATTTAGTTGTCTTTATACTTTATAAGTAGAGATGGTAGAGATGGTTAAGCCAAATAATTTTAGTTTGAACAACCAACGTGCTTCCTAACAAACTTCCTAACCAACCTGCTTCCTAACCAATTAATTTTGAAATTCTTCCATAATAAGCAAGTAAAAGTCTGAATTTTAAGCCTTTCTAATTATAGAATAGTCCCAAATGCATTATATAGTAGTATAGATGACACGTGTCCAAAAGGTTGGTGGTGTTTTTTGTTAGACCGACGACTATGTCTTTTCGATAAAATGTACTTTTTGTGTGACCACGTTTTGTGTTTTCGCAAACAAAGTTTAAATTTTTTGAACAATTTTTTTGTCACAAAAAGACAAAAGAATGGTCGCACAAAAGTACGGTATAGCAAAAAAGTAATTCCCTCATCTATAATTTTGTTCGACCATTTTTTGCCTAAGTAGGCAATGAATAACTGTTGAAAGCATTTAAGTAGTAGCCCATCCCAAAATGAGTGCTCTCATATTCCGAATTCCCCAGAGCCTCAGGTACCACAACCGAGTAAACGATGGGTTCTCTTCCCCTACAAGGATGGAACGGCAGAAGTTTTGAGAATTCAAGAGAACATACCACAGATACCATTACCATAAGTGGTGAAAGTTATGCACACTTAGGGACGGACACAAGATTTTCAAGAGGGTGTTGTATAAAAGAATTGTTAGGCTACCTAAAGTTCTGAGCTGTCTCGTAATTTTTGGTAGTTCTAGGCAATAACAACAAAGAGACACTATTTATACTTGTAAACTGAAGAGAAATTGCATATAAATATGAATTATATGAATCATACATGTTTAATATTACACGTATTTATATGCAAAACTAATAAAAATCTGGCCGCTTTTAAGTTGAGGCCCAGTGCGACGACACCTATTGCACACCCTTTTGAGACCGTCAGCTAAAGTTACACCGTAAGAAACAAAAATAGCAAAAAATAAAAAAATACTCCCCCCGTCCCAAAATAAATGTCAGGTTTGACTTTTTGGGGTCTTTTTTGTTAAACTTTGACTGTAAATATTTTCATTTTTGTTATATAATACTTGATGCAAAATATATGAATGGATTGGGTTTCAAATGTATTATCATTGGTATAATTTTTATAAAATATTATATGACGCAAATAAAAATATTTAAGGTCAAAGTTTAACAGAAAAGACCCCAAAAAGTCAAACCTGACATTTATTTTGGGACGGATGAAGTAATAAAAAATAAAAATTAATACAGGTTGCACATACTAAAAAACGACGGTTTTAAAATATTTTTACCTTTCGTGATATAGAATCGGGTGTAGCCCGCGCCACACCCGACACCCATCTATTAATAAAAAGGGGGAAAATGGTGACGTTAAATCGGGTGTCTGTCCCTGCACACTTCGACCAAAACTTACCTAAAATGATCACCTGTCACTTTCATTTCTGCACTCCTCTTTTCTCCTCACATTTTATAAACAAAAAAACATAAAAACCATTACATTAATTCTAAATAAATAGTAAACAAAATTCTAGTAGTTTCTTCTCATTAGCTCCAAAAAAAATTAAACCATTTCAAATTTCCATAAAATTTAAGTGACGTCATTGAGTTGAACTGAATTTTGGTGGTATGATGACGTCATCATCATCATCATTGAGTAAGTTTCAGATGAAGCTAATGAATGCTGGTGAAAAGCTGTTGTTGGTGTCTTCTTCTTCTTCTTCGAGTGCTGTGGAGGTTCAAGAAGTACTTACAGTAAGGGGCTTTTTTTTTTTTTTTTTTTTTTTNTGTTATTGTATTTTGTTATGTTTGGTAATGGTTGAATTTGTTATAGTAATAATGTTGTTGTTATTGTATAAAATGCACTTATTTTTCGCTACTTATGGAGCTTGTGCCCTTTTACATTTTTACCTTTAGGGAGTGGGGTGTTTGTTTAAGCTTATATAACGGGCTTATGGGTTATTTGGTTTTAGGCTTAGGGGGTGAGGTGTTTGTTTAGGGGGTGTTTGTTTAAGCTTATATAGCAGGCGGGCTCATGGGTTATTTGGTTTTAGGCTTAGGGGGTGTTTGTTTGAGCTTATACGTGGCTTATGAGCTTATTTGATTTCAGCTTATATTTTATAAGCTTCAATTTCTGGCTTATTTTGAGACTTATGGGCTTATATAAGTTTTTTTATATCATAATAAACTTATCTTAGCCTAGAAGTGTTGAAATAAGCCGGAAAACAAATAAGCTACTAAGCCACATATAAGCTTAAACAAACACCCCCTTATATTTCATAAGCTAACTTTTTGAAACTTTTATATAAGCTTATTATGGCATAATTAGCTTATATAAGCCGAAAAGTTTCAAAGAAAGCCGTGAAAAGCTAGCTTATGAAACTTAAATTGAAAACCAAATAAGCTATAAGCATGCTACATAAACTTAAACAAAAACCCAGCTTATTTTTGGGCTCACGAGCTTAGATGGTTTCGGCTTATATTTCGTAAGCTCATTTTTATGGCTTGTTTTGAAATTTGAGCTTATACAGGTTTATTATGTCATAATAAGCTTAGATAATAAATTTCAAAATAATCCATAAAAAATGGGATTATGGAACATAAGCTGAAAGCAAATAAGCTATAAGCCCACATACAAGCTTTTAAACAAACGCCCGTCAAAATACTTATCGAGCTTGTACCGTTTTTTACCGTTTTCATTTTAGGTAAAACGGATGAGGTTCTTCTTGTTTAGGTTACCCGGGGAGGGCGAGTTTTTGACTAATTGACTTGGATGTACGCGGCCTAACTGGGCTATTCCCGTGACTGTTTTCGACCCTTTCTCTGGCGGCCCCCTAATATGTATATAGTGATGTTTGAACTCTAGACCTCTTTTGATGACATTTGTTACCTTTAGTGTATATGTATATTTAAGAGTGTTTGGTTTGGGTGGGTTTAGTTGGAGAGATAAGTCCCTAGTTTTTTTATCTCTAATTTCGTATGAATTTAGAGGGGATTTTATTTGCTATAGTAATGTTGTTGTATAGTAATCACTACTTCCATTTGACTCGATTTTAGCCGAGTTAAGTTTATTGTGGGGCTTACGAGCTCGTGTGGTAATGGCATATTCCATAAGCTTATTTTCTTGGCTTTTTTGAATTTTATCAGCTTATACAAGTTTATTATGTCACAATAAGCTTATATAATAATAAGTTTCCAAATAAGCCAAAGGAAAAATGGGCTTATATAATATGAAACCACATAACCTCATAAGCCCAAAAATAAGCGTAGTTTTATTTAAGAGGTGCTTTCTTGCGTATAGTTGGAGAATAAAGTTCCCTAGTTTTCTGTCTCTAGATTTGAACCAGATTTTATCTGCATAAAAGAGTTGAGAATTCGGAAAGCGTGTTTAGTTGAGAAGGGGATGAGGGGTTCTTGGGTTACAAAGGAAACAAGGAAACATCACTTGTGTTTTGTAATTTCCTTGTTAATTTGTGTAGAAATTTTTTCCGGGATAAAGCGATTTGAAGGCGATTTTTGTTTTCCTTGTTTTGTACAAAACATTTTTTATTATTATTTTGCTATGTTTGGTAAAAGTTGATTTTATTATAATGTTGTATAAAATAGATTCAGTAGTGTTGAAAACTGTACCGGACCGGCTAGTTCGACCGGTTGAACCGGGAAACGGTCGGTTGGATTGAAACACTGATAGAATGTACTTGGTAATACTTCCATTTGAGTTGAGCTCAAGCATTGAAATACTTATCGAGTTTGTGCCGTTATATATTTTTAGCTTTAGTAAACGGTAAACGGGTGAGGGTTTTTTCTGTTTAGTTACCGGCGAGGGCGAGTGTTTGACTTAGATGTATGCGGTGAGGGTGAGTGTGTTATCCCCATGACCTGTTTGCGACTCCTTCCGTGGTCACACCCAAATAGTGAGGTTTGAACCATATCTTGTGAGGACAATTTATTTAAGAGTGTTTGGTTTCGGTGTGTTTAGTTGGAGAAAAAAGTCCTTAGTTTTCTATCTTTAGTGTTTTAGGGATTTGGACCAGATTTTTATCTCCATTAAAGAGCTGAAAACTTGGAAAATGCGTTTAGTTGATTTTGTATTTTTTATTTTGTTAAGTTAGGAAATAGAGATTTTATGGGAGTAAAGCCATTTGAACGCAATTCTGTTTTCCTTGTTTTGTACAAAACATGTTCACGAAAACATCCAACTAAACGCACTGTAATGCATGCTTAAAGATTAGTATCTCTGGAGAAGGTGTTTGAATTGCTTATCTGGTAAAAAGTGTATGAATACTGTGAAAATAATTTTTGCTATAAATTTTCAATCAAACTCATTTATAAAACATTTCAGATTAAAAATACCTGAAAATAAGCAGATAAGCACAAGCCGTTTGGATAACACAAAACTGCTTAAGCTTTAAAATAAACAGAAAAGCTAATTTTTAGGTATTAGTTTATAATTTATAGAGTCGAGTTCAGCCAAGCCCAAAAGAATCAGGTCGAGCACGGAAGTTTCGGTTAATCAACCAAGCTGATTAATCAAGCTCGAGTCAACTTTAGACCTTCGAGTTTTATAATCAGAGTCGAGCCCAAGCTTGATATTGTATCGACTCAACTTAGCTCAATTACGCCCCTAAGTAGCTGTGATATACTTTGCTTCACTTGATGATAATGTGCACCCCTTCTATAATCTTGTGATTTGCCCTAATAATATTAGTATATATTTTTTAAGGGATTTCCTTGCCCTATAACTATTAGTGCAACGGAATGATTCTGTGTAGGTTAATCTGTGATCTTGGGTTAGGAGTTACTGCAAAGTTGATGTGCGGTCATCCTAGAATGTTAGGGACATTTATTAATTAAGTTACAGGGTGTTTCGGATTGCTAACAATTAGAAACTAGTGTTTGGGAAACCATTTTAGAAAAATGATTATTTGAGCATGCAATTTTGGAAAAAGCATATGCAGTTTTGGAGACCTATAATCTTTTTTAAGTATTAATCCCAAACACCCCCTTAATTACACATGGAATCTGATTGTGAGTAAGATGAATGATGCTTCCATCTAGACATTGATACCTCTGTCTATCTATCTCGTCTGTAGCATCTTGCTTTGTTAAGTGTTTTAGCAAGTTAGATGCATAGTTTAGTTAGATGAAAATCCTGTCTTCTGGTTGTCGAACTCAATTCCTTGGAATTAGGAGAGGTTGCTTTTCATCAGCCCATGGTAAAAAAATCTGAAATCATAGTTTCAAAGATCGTACCGGCTTAACTCCATTAGTTCCCCTGCACATTGATGCTCAGTGTACAAGGTGGGCTCATTAGGACTTCAAAGAAATCCGGTTGATAAAACGAACTTGTCAATTTTACTCAGTCATCAGCTTTATTAAGCCTATACACTTTGTTCTCAGCACTTGCTACTTCAGATCCTTGTTACCAGCATGAGTCTCTGTTCTGATAGGAGATGTTAGCATGAACTAGCTCCAGGTGCTTTGCCGCTCGTGATGCTATTTCATCACACTTTTGCACCTTTGGCAGACCTTTTACAGTTTTACCATCCCTTAGTTTGGTTGCTGATTAAGGTGAGAGAGGTTACCTGGTCAAACTTTGAGGTCAAGCTTCTTAAATTGCTGTTCACGAGAGTGTCACCACTGATATTGTCTCCATTTTCTCTCATGTGTTCTATCGAGACTAGCCTTGAACTTCTTCATCTTTTTTAATCGTAGCAGCCTCAAAAAAATGCTTCTCACATATGAAGCTTACTGTGATTACAATTTGCTGAACTTTGATACTTAATTTTGAGTATGCCAGGCTCTGGCATCATTCTTTGTGACAGACCTTCCACTAGTGTCATCTGAAGTTGACTCATTTGCTCTGTTCCTCACCAAATCTGAAAGATCGTGGAATTTGAATCTTCATCTTAATGCTCCAAAATTCATATACTTCCCCTCTTCATATACAGCCGTATCTGGTTCCGTCACATTTACTGCTGCATTGGATCATGTCATTCTGCTATGAATGGTTAGAAGCTTCAGTTTGTTTGAATCCGCTCTTAGTCTCTGATATAACATTGTTGGATAAGTTATAAAGCATGACATACAAGATATTACTTTATTGAATGGAATTCAAGCCGCACATGATAAAGTTAATACAAATACGTAACTTGAAGATCTCATCCTGATTTTCCTACATCAATGTTGATGCGTTCTTTAACTATTAGATTATATTAGTACCAGACAATACTATCATAGTCTGATATCTATAAACTGCAAACGCACAGATGATTTTAGTTGTTTGCTTAGGCTTAAGCTATTGAGACTAGCTCAATAATCATAGTACTTTTTCCCCTTGAACTTTGTAGATTATCCAACATCCGGTAGGCTACACAATTCACTTGATTACACTTTTTTACCTATACAAGTTAGAATCAGTAATGTATAACCATGGGTTCGTATTTGTTTATGGCAATCAGTTTATAGCGTTATATACGTTTCATTTCTACTCATATTTGTAGAATTATAGAATTCAGAATACGCAGAAATATGTTTCTGCTGTACCAGGATCGAATTAACATGAAGAATATTCATATATCATAGGTTCGAATCACAGGTTCTAATATCACAGGTTGTATGTTTTTCTGATCGAAATATGCACAAGAATAATAAAGTATCTTCTGATGAATAGATTCTGATGTATTAACATCATTTAAGGGTCGAATAGGAAACAAGAGAGATTGGGGGAACCCATAATATTGATATTATTAATCTGAGTTGGGTTACAAATAATGTTACAGAATCTACACTATATATACATAATGAATCGGTATGAAGAAGGGTTGTGTTGGTTCTGCAGAATCCAACAGGTGTGATGGTTTGTTTCAACCATTGTGTCCCTTCATGTATAACCGAATTTAACTGCCACTTTTGACAGGTCATCAATCCTGTTCTTTCAACCCTATTGGTCGAATATGAGTCTGCTATGTTTCTAGGATGTTTGGTGCGGATTGCAGTCCAATGAAAACATGCAGCCTTGATAAAACAAAGTTAATAGATTATGTTTTCCAACAATATTCCTCTGCTAGAATTATCAATTTTAAACTCATTATTGTATTCTTGTAATAGCAAATGGAGCAAATGCTATCTGAGGTGCTACAATCGCCATCCGAAACAATGATTAAAGTACTGCATCATATAAATGAGGCCCTGTTTGCTAAAGAACTGTTGAGACATCAAGATATGAATGTGAAAATCGCAGTGTCATGTTGCATATGCGAGGTCATGAGAATCATGGCTCCGGACAGCCTATGCAATGATGAACAAATGAAGGTATGAACATCTGCATGAGTTCTAAATCTAACTAGTGAATAATATTTACAATATAATGTAGTATATAACCCTTGTTGTTGGTGCTCAGGATTTCTTTGAAATGGTTGTGATGACGTTCGAGAAATTATCTTCTGCATCTAGTGGCTGCTATACAAAGATGAGTAAAGTTCTCAAAATATTTTGCAATATTAGACTGGCAGTGCTGATGTTGGATGTACAAGTGGAAGGACTCATAGGTCGCCTTTTTAAGGAATTTTTAACTGTTGCCGAGTAAGAACTCTATTTCTTTAATAGCACTAAGAATTATTCTAGTTCCTGTTATGGATTTTCTTTGTTATAATCGCAACAAAAGAATAATGTGATATCAGAATGGAATATTATGTCATTTAGCGAAAAAAACTTTTAAGCTTATCTGAGGTTTTTCTTTCTTTTGACTTTGTAGCTCCAATTCCTCTGCTATTGTACTCAAGATGGAGAAGATTATGACCATGATCATAGAGGAAAGTGAGGATCGCGCACCCGAGCTTCAAGGTCTCATAGTTGCAAGTCTGAAAAAGGATAAGCAGGTGATCATTTTTTTTTGCTGACCTTCACCATCATAGGTTCTTCATTCATCACTAATTTAGTCTTATGCTATTGCAGATTGGTTCACCTGTTTGTTGGCAGTTAGGGGAAAAAGTACTCATGAACTGGTTTGCTAAGCTTAAACCAGGTCTCCTAAATATGGGACGAGATATGAGCATTGCTCTATATGATTATACAAAAATGGTTTCAGTTATGCGTAAGACTGCATCGGAAAGTCATATTATGGTATTTGTTACTCTTGCGCATACTTCTTTATACATAGTAGTTGATTTTATATCATAGACATTCATTTCGATTTCATTGTGGGATTCATTTTGCATTTAAATCAAGTCTACAGTTCTGCATCCTCCTACCCTTTCTCCCTAATTTATCCTCCTAACTACAAGATGATGACCTTTGGCATTCACTATGTTTGTTTTTCTAACTAGACACCTTTCCGGGTGGTATATCTGTGTGGCAGAAAGAGGTTGTGTCAGATAGACCCTGTTTTACAAAACTGATACAATGCAAAAATGTCTTACTGATTTGTTTTACAAAAAGCTTGAAATAGGGTTACTCACTCAAGAAGACATTTCATAATTTGTCTCTTCTCCTCATTTAGTTCCACCATACACCCATCTTTTCTCAGCATGCTACCTCCAGCCATCGCACCACCACCTCTGGTCACTGCTTCCGCCACCAATATCGTTGTTGATCAATCACCACCTCAGTCACAACCAATACCGTTGTCACCACCAACACCGTTACTGCTTCCACAACCACTGTTTCCATCACCACCAACACCGCCACTGCCGCCCCCAATACTGTGATGAATTAAGGGAATTTGTGTTAATGGGTATTTGTTTAAAGCATAAGACAGTATGTCACAATCACATGGTTAGGAGGATAATTAGTCACAATAGTTAGGGGGATGTATAATTTTCAATGCATTTATTGTCCAATTTGATGATTACATTTTTTTTTCCAGGATCCTAAAGCTTTGGGAGAACATAATCCAACTACGACTAACAAGATAAAACTCGAGTCTCTAGAGGAAATGGGTAATATGGTGCAGACTATAAGGCATTGTCAACTTGGATCTAGCGATACAGTTAACACTCAAGGCATTCATTCTGAAATTGGACCAAAACAAGAAAAGACAACTATTTCGGTTTCTGGTGACCCACCAATGCCATCCAAATCTGTGAAACTGGTGAATGGAAAACGCAAGAGATATAACACTCCATGGAAAAAATGGGTAATACCATCTGTGTCCGAAAACTATTTTAGTTAGAGGTGGCAAAATGGGCTGGTCGGGCGAGTTGGTCAACGTACATTTTTAGAACAGGTAAACTAATAAACGGTCTTCTTTGTCTGTGTTTTTCTTTTCTTGAACTTTACAAATAATTTGAATGTATCAATTTGATTAGAGATGTATGAGTTAAGAGGTTTTACATATATTAAACATTTTGAAAGACATACCTCCCTCAAGTTTTAACCTTTTTTTTTTTGAAAACCAATTTGACCTGTTAAAGGTGAAGTATAACCTAGGTCAACTTGTTGACCCGTAAATGGTTTCCATAGGCCACCTCTGGAAACAAAGTTGAACAAATCTTCATATAGTTATACTAACCGTATTCTGGGTTATACAAATCTATACCGAATCAGGCTAAATCTGCTGAACATGGTGAAAATTTAGTTGGGAGCAGAGTAAGAGTGTGGTGGCCTGCAGACAAAGAGTAAGTACCAAATCATTGCATTTGATTCATGTATCTTTGTGGCTCTTTTAACGTGAACATTTTTTTGTTGCAGCTATTATGAAGGAGTTGTGGATTCCTTTGACCATAGCAAAAAGAAGCACAAGGTGTGAATTTGACAAACAATTACTCCCAAGATTTTGTTTATATTTACTATATAATTGGTATGCTGACTAACGTTTCTCATTGTTTCTTTTTAGATATTGTATGACGATGGGGATGAAGATTTCTTAGACCTGAGGCTGAGAAAATGGCTGTTATATCAAGATGCGTCTGATACACCAGAACCTGTATGCATTTCTTCTCTCTTTATACGTGTCATACATTTCTACTATTTATAACAGAACGCACAAATATGGCTCAAGTGGACAAAACTGGGTCAATTTGTGCTTTTATTGTTAATGTATTGGGTTTGTTTGGGCGAAACAGTATATCCAAACGGGCTAAACTCAATAAAGTGCTCAAGATATTGTGATTCAAGTTGGGTCGGGTCTGGTTGTGTTGACCCATAAACATGTTTGTTCTTTGATAAGCTACTATTATATTTACTCTATTTTTTTGGAATAAGCTAAAAATTTGATAAGTTACTCATAACTTTCCGATTGTAACTAGTTTAATACTCCTTTTTATGCTATAAATTCTATTTTGGGTAATAAATAATTGATTTTTGAAATAAATTTATAAAAAAAAAACTAATGGATTAACCTGATCTGTTGACGCATTACCCAACCTGACATGATTCCAGCTGCCCATTTTCCCTACTCTTAATTATATGGCATTCGTACAGGCAGGGCAGGAAGTGCCTCAAAAGGTTTCTTCCCCTCAACCTTCTGTAATATGTGTTCACGGCTATAACGTGAAGGAGACGGTTGCACCGATACTTGAATCCATTTTCAAGAAGCACGGGGACATTGCAGCAAACTGCTCATTCAAAACAAACTCCATCAGAGCATCTTTTCTAGAGTTCGTATGTGAAATTTTCAATCAGATTCAAACCAATGAACTTACTGTGACAATGGAAGAAATAGAGTGTAAGGTGTTAGATGCAGAGGCAGCCAACATTCATGTTTCATGGCTTCGTGCTCACTTGGAAGATATGAAAAGAAGTCCATTTTGCTAATGGAGATGAAAGCGACCATCATTTGAGTTAAAAAGACGATTGAAATGGATTTAGACGGGAGATGTGAAGAGAATTTGGCTGTTACGAGATAGGTTCAAAAAGGCTGTAACGTTCAAGAAGGTACTTACCTTGATCTTGTTGAAAAGAAGATTGATACAGACATTTTGGAATGTAAATGCTCAGAAAAAGCTGAATTTATAGGCTAATCATTAATTCAAATCATGTGTATTAGTTTTGACATGTAACTAATAGAAGTCTCGCTTGGCCGCTTGGGTCAAACCGACACCTCTCTATATTATGACCATTGCTTCAGAAACACCTTATATTTTATCTGCATAGCAAATAGTTGGGGTGAGTCATGTTTACATGATGCTTTTGATATGCTTGTTAACGATTACAAGAGCAAAATTCTGCATATATTATGTTTTATGGGCGGTTTTGACAAATTTGATGTTTATGTGTGGAGCTTCAGTTTTGTAGTAGAGGTAAATTCTGGATGAATGCTTTAATTAGGAATGGTTTGGACTTTAGATGTGCTACATGAATGCTTTATGTAACCATATGAACATATGATCCTTCGTTAAAGCAAACTTGTTCAGCTGCTGACTCAATCTTTGTTTCCAAATCAGACATTTACTTGGGGACAATCCTGATCCAACCCTTAAAATTCACCTTGTCCGATCATATTCATGATTGGTGGAAATAGATGATGGATATTACAAGAAGAGAAATAAGTGAGTCCAAGAAGGCTAGAAGTGTGACTAATTTTTTGTCTAAATTGGTGTGACTTGTGAGTGATGAAGAAGTTCCACTCTTGCCAACAAAACGCTATCACATTGGTTTAGACTCTAAGCATACCATGGGCTTGTGACAATTGTTTGACTTATTGGGTTTGGAAAACATGTTGGGCCTCATGTATATGATTCGAGCAAAAGCTAACCCAACCAAGTACCATGGGTGAGGAGAAAAACCGAAAAATCTGAATAAATCGAAAACCGAAACTGAACCGAACCGAAAATAACCAAACCAAACTAATAACCGAACCGAATTTGCCAAAACCGAACCAAACCGAACTTTTAATTCGGTTCTCGGTTTGGTTATGGTTTTGGTAATCAAAATCGAAAACCGAACCGAAAACCGAATTAATATAAACTTATATATTTTTTATATATTTATATATATAAAAAGATCAATAAAATGTTATATTTATATTTATACTTTTATTTATATATATATAAATAACAATAAAATTTTATCCTA
>LBNU01037909.1:5960-60067 GCA_014162995.1 Artemisia annua | reverse complement strand
TTTTTTTTTTTTTTTTTTTTTTTTTTTTTTTTTTTTTTTTTTTTTTTTTTTTTTTTTTTTTTTTTTTTTTTTTTTTTTTTTTCTCGAATTTCTTGCCTTTGAACCAAAACAAAACACCACGGCCTCCATTTGTGTTGTCGAATTTGTTATGTACCAACAAGCCAAACAAATTTCTTCCTTCTTTCTTTTCTCGGTATACCACACTACACGTTGCTTTGTTTCCCTTTGTGTGTCTTGATTTCGTCTCCACAAACGTCTCCTAGATCCCTTCTTTTTCACGGTATCCTTCCAACCAATCCTAGTTGTTCACGGTCTCCTTCCAAGTGATCTATGTTGTGTCGTTGTTTTCTCTTTTACTTCGAAATCCAATTCCTTTCCTCACACAAACTTGATACCCCTCATGGTATCCTTAACCAAAACAGACTATATGTTTGTTTTTGCTTCCTCGTCGTTGTTGTTGTAACCCTTGTGTCGTTTTTCCATGTTTTCCACAAGCAAATTTCCTTGAGTACTCCTTTTCTTTCTTGGTTATACGTACCAAACCTTTCCACAACAAAGCTTCACTGCTCGCGTTTTAACCCCGCGTGCTTCCTTCCCTTTGTGTCTTGTTTAACCCGGTTTCACAAAGTTCTTTACCCACTCGTTTTTCTTCACAAACGATGTGTTTTTCCTTTCCTGTGTCGCGTTAACAGCGAACCACAAAAGAACCTTAGCACTTATATTACTCTTGTTCCACGTTCCTCTTGTAAACGTCAAGAAATTTCTTCCTTTTCCCTTCGTTTTCACCAACAAAGTTTTACCCCACCAATCTCGTTTGATGTAAACGTTTGCAACCCCTACGCAGAAAGATTGTGCACTATCTTTTGCGTATAACTTATTCAATCCGTTGTCTTCTTTGGAAGAAAAGAAAACAACACGTTCCTACTGAAAAACAAAAACGTTCTCAGCGTGTACTTCTTGGTGTTCTCGTTACGTAGGTTGGTATCTAACGAGCGTATATACAAACGCTTGCTCTGATGCCAATTGTGTCCCAAATCTAGTGAGTCGAAATAGTTGCAAAATGTATAATGAATAAGTGTTTTCGTCTAACTCTAAAATCAAGTATATACGTACATATATATAAGGTTCCAATCGACATGATTGAACCATTGTGTCCATTCGGTATTAACCGAATTCTAACTAACTTTTGTAACCGCCACTTAACTAACTTTTCGGTTACAAACTAACTTAACTAGTAATATTAGTCCTTCGTGTTATAATATTTACATATGAAGCAATGAACGAGATTATATGTTCACAATATCTATCGAGTCTTTAACGTGCAGCCACTAGCTACATAGACTCGATTAGTATCAGCTGGGCAAGCAGAATCTAATTGTGTTCTTTTTCAGGATTATTCCCTGATGGCATAGACTCTTTTTTTGGACTTTGACCTCATATTTGTATCTTAACTACTAGATGTTGAATGCAAATTCTTCATAGTTCCGATGCATTTTGAGTTAACTGTGTTTATTTTGTATGATTATTGAATCAAACTAAGCCTTTTCAACGGTTTTACCAAATTGTTTTAGGATAAGACCTACGGATTGTGGAAATTTTTAGGGTAAAGGGCACCGTATGTGTCCTGATAGCATATGCTTGATCCGTTACGTACCTTTCTTGATTTTATTTAGAAAGAAGTTGTTCGCTGTCACTGTAGGATATTTGAAAAAGGTTAAATATTTTTCCTTGAATTAAGGGTCGTAACATGCATGTTTATAAATTTCGTAAATTAAGGTGTTTTTCGTTCATTCATGAAAATGAAATGAACAAAAAGTTTGACTTCAAATTTAGAACTCCACGTTCACATTGTCATTTTTTATCGAAATAATGAATCATGCTATCCTAATAGACTAATTAAGTCATATCAGTATACAATATTAGTCTATTTTTTATCGAGGTAATGAATCATGCTTTCCTAATAGACTAATTAAGTCATCTTTTATATAATAAAACAAAACCCTAAGCGGGGACTTTTTCATTTTAAAAAACTCAACCTTCCCTTATTAAGCAATAATTATTTTTAATTAGATTTATTTTTTGATTTAAAAGGAAAAAAAAGGATTAAATCTTTCTTAATTTGGTCAAAATCTAAAAAAAAAAGCAAACTTGTGACTGTTTATATGTGACGAAGGGTTTAATTTGTAGTTTTTGCGAGGAAAAAAGTCTATAGGCTAGAAGCGAAAAATAATAAAAGTTTGAAAACTGAAAAATATTTAAACTATTAATTTAATTAATGGTGGATGTTGTTGCCAGTTTTAATCAAGGTATATTAGTAATTAAACCCTAAACCCCTAAGCATTAAACCCTATACCAAAAATCCTAAACTTCTATTGTGAAGACTAGGGTGTCTGACAAACCTATCATATCGGCGGATTTAACTTGTGTTGTATGTTTTAGATATAAAATCAATACAAGCACTATTATAACTAGCAGGGTACCCGCGCGTTACGACGGCGGGTACCCTGTAAATAAAATTTTATGTGAGTAATGTATTTGATTACATGTTCTTCGTGACGATTGATGATAATATTATGGAGGCCGGCTGAACCGGACAAAACCACCAAAAATCAGGAAACGTTTGGGAAAGTGGTTCGTTGTACGATCCCGTTTTAAAAACCATGTATACAAGATAAAAAGAAAGTTATATTAATTGTATGAGGTTTTTTAATATTTGATTAGCTTATACAATAAACATATTAACATGTACCTTTTCTGTAGAGGGTGTTTCTTTTCTTTTTTCTTTTTTTTTTTTTTTTTTTTTTNGGATTTAACTTGTGTTGTATGTTTTAGATATAAAATCAATACAAGCACTATTATAACTAGCAGGGTACCCGCGCGTTACGACGGCGGGTACCCTGTAAATAAAATTTTATGTGAGTAATGTATTTGATTACATGTTCTTCGTGACGATTGATGATAATATTATGGAGGCCGGCTGAACCGGACAAAACCACCAAAAATCAGGAAACGTTTGGGAAAGTGGTTCGTTGTACGATCCCGTTTTAAAAACCATGTATACAAGATAAAAAGAAAGTTATATTAATTGTATGAGGTTTTTTAATATTTGATTAGCTTATACAATAAACATATTAACATGTACCTTTTCTGTAGAGGGTGTTTCTTTTCTTTTTTCTTTTTTTTTTTTTTTTTTTTACAAAATTAAATAGGGGGTTGAAAAGTTAAATGGTTGAACATTTATTGTATTAGATGATTGTACTAATAGCTTAGCTAATTGTATTTACTTAAAAATTTAGTATGAAAGAAGGTGCAAGATGTATTATAAGTAGTATATAGATAAACTATGTTTTAAAAGTTACGTAGTTTTTAATAAATTACTCACAGGTACTCCCTCTATCCCAGAATTAGTATCCAGTTTAAATTTTCAAAGTCAAATTGGCTTAACTTTGACCATAAATATATATTTTTTATTATATAATAGTTGATAAAAAAAATTATACCATTGAAAAGTACACTTAAAACCCAATCCATTTATATATTTTGCATCAAATATTATATAACACACACAAAAATATTTAAGGTCAAAGTTGAAGAAGAAAGACTAAAAAATTCAATAGTTGACAATAAATTTGAGACGAAGGGAGTAGTTTAGTGGCAAAAAAGCTAATGACTATCAAACTAATATGTGTAAGGTTTCAAGTTAAATTTTTGCTAAGTATAAACAACTCTGAAGTTGTTACACCAGCCTTTTGAAAATGAAAGATTTTACCTGGTTTAAGTCCGTGTGATGGTGGATTCAAATCTCGTTTATCAATCGGCTAAAAGGTTAGAAACAATGATTACTAAAAAAAATCCTTAATTCCACTATAAAATAACTATAAGAGTAGTTTCTAATCGTTTTATAAATATAAACTTACATTTTTTTGTTAATATGAAAAATATGTTTCTAACCAATCTAAGCTAACAAAAACTAAAATGTTAAAAGTGTAAAATGAAAGAAATAACTTCAATTGAAGTTGGCAGAAACGGTCATGTGGTGGTCCAAAGTGCTTGTGGAGTTGTGAACGTGATGGTAGACAAGGATTAATTATCTATATTCAAGTTTTCAACCAGTTTGTTTGTTGTGCTTATTAATTCTCAATCTAACCTTTCCACATGAAAAGTAAACTAATCAAAGCAAATCAATAAACCATATACCAAAACTCTAAACCCTTAACCACTAGGTATACTATCACAAGTGATATATAACTAAACCCTAAACCCATTATTCTATTGTTCATACCCATGTCAACAGTTGGTAGAATGTATATTAGGTCTGCGAGGATGTATAGTGAGTTATAATAGGTGATATCACAAGTGATATATAACATGATGTAAACATGTGATCATTCTGATGTTTTATCACAAGTGATAAATGTCAAATATTTCAAAAAGACATAAAATCCTTATATTTATTACAATTATTGAGCATATAAATTTTCAAGTATTGTATTTATCACTAGAGATAAATCAAAACAAAAAATTAAATTCAAACACTAAACTCATACTTCAACAGTAGTAGGGCAGAGCCACCTCCGACGGCACCGCCTACGGAGTATAAACTGAAGTTTTTTTCCTTTTTTGAACAAGTACGTTTGTTTTGATCATTCTCATTTCTCTCCATAAATACTGCAACCCTTTTTTCTCTTCTTACTTTGCGCCATTGATTTCTCACGCTCACCCTTGATACGCTCCTTCTTACGTCCATTGGTCCTTGCAATTGATGGATTTTAACTAGAACCTTACGAATTATGATTTTGATGTTCATGAATTATGTTTAATATATGATTCAAAAGCTAAGAACGCGTCATTTTAAATGCCGAAAAGATTAATCATTTTATGTTTTACGCAAATTGTTATGATCTTTTCATGACATCATGTTTAGTGTTCAAGCTTACAAATCAAGTTATATCACATGTGATAAATCAACCGAATTTGCCTATCCAAAAAAATATTAGATTTATCACACGTAGTTTTTGAACCTCCAAATATTTTGCTTAATATATCACTTGTGATATAACACTAATCTATAAGTTCGAACACTCATCTTCTATAAATAATTTGTGAATATTTAATGGTTCAAAAACTATGTGTAATATATGGTTGGAAAGCTAAGGATGCGTATTTTTTAATACCAAAACCGACGAGTCATTTAGAGTTCTACAAAAATATTTATACTCGTTCTACGAAATCATGTTGAGTGTTTGAACTTACAGATTATTGTTATATCACAAGTAATAACCGTGGGAAAAAAAATTTCGAAAGTATATGAAAGTGCCCCTTTATAGTAAAATAATTAAATTTTTGTTACGCTGGTATAATTTTTGAAGATTAAAAGTTTATGGTTTTTGAGATAGGTATTTTAGAAAAAAAAGATTGGAGAAAATGGGTTTTAATTAAAAAAAGATGAGGTAGAAGAGATGGAAGTTAATGCTGATGGGTGGAATTTAATGTTTTTTAATGTATGATTAAATATTATGTTTAATCTCCACTATTAGATCAAACTAAATGGAAGGTAAAGATTTGTCCAGTGGTATATACTAAAATAATAGTATGTATTTAAACTTTTCTCATGTATGTAGAGTTATAATCGAGTTATGCTTGTGCCTTTTAGTTTAATTAAGCATGAGCTCATTCTCTATGTTAGGTTTTTAACAAAATACTCCATCGTCTCAAAATTATTGCAAGGAGACAAAAATCACATAGTTTAATAAAAGTGGGTCACTTTAATTTTCAACCACTCAAATATAATATTCCCCTACTAAATTCTCTATCTTTTATATAATAAAACAAAACCCCAAGTGGGGACTTTTTCATTTAAAAAAACTCAACCTTCCCTTATTAAGCAATAATTATTTTTAATTAGATTTATTTTTTGATTTAAAAGGAAAAAAAAAGGATTAAATCTTTCTTAATTTGATCAAAATCTAAAAAAAAAACGTATTTTGATTCGGCCGAATTAAAAAGTTCAAAATACACATGGGCTTCTTAGCTAATTTATCATAATTTTGGACCAAATATAAAACTTCTTTAAAAATAAGCGAATTCTTCCTTAAACATTCATTCACCAACAATCCATGAAACAATCAATGGAAAACAACAATCCATCAAAGAAATTCCTTCTGATCGAGATCCCTCACTTAAAATCTCCTGATTCATTCTACACATGTTTGATGCGTGATTACTATTTTAAAAGTTGATTTTGCCCTAACTTTACTCAAGTATGTTAGTGACTGGCGTGAAGAGGTTTGTATAGTTGTCTCTATCTCATAAACTTTAGTATAAGTTACTAAGTGTCGTGTTAATAATCTTCTAAATATTCAATCAAATTTTGTTGTGACAATAATCAGAATCAGAATCTTCGTATTGTTGTTTGAGTCTATATAGTTAAGGTACATTTGTTAATAGTATTGTTGTTAGTTAATCATCAGTCTTACCAATTAAGTATATTGAGGTTTTGTCTAATGTGATTATCATTGTCTCAAATATAGGAATAGGGAACATGGATGTCACGGTTCAGGGTTGGATAAAAATCAAATACAATTTTTTCAATATGTTTTGTTTGTATAAACTGATTAATCACATTCTTTTCAGTAATTTTTTTGAATGGCTTTTGTTTCAATGCTTATTAGGTGTTGGTAAACTTTTTAGATACTTATGGTTATTAAACAAGTCCAAGTTCTTAAAATCAATCTAATCAAACATGCAGTTAGTTGGAATGACTGTCAAAAAGACATCCAAGAATGTTTTCTATAAAAGTGGCTGTTATGACGGTTGATGGGATGATTTGGGTAAGTGTAGGACGAATGGGTTGGTTGGGATATTGATGGTCATTGATGGTTTTGGCGATTTTACTAATTTCAAATTCTAAATCAGAAGAATAAAATCGGGAACGGATCCTTGACTGTGATAAGTTGTTGAGGAACTTGAAGAAGTTGACTCCATCTTCCTAAGAAGAGCATAGTCTTATAAATGTGAAAAATTATATCAGTTACGAGATGATCATCAATTCTTTGTACAAAACTGTGGATAATCTATAGTAACTCACGCCTAAATGCAGCTTAAAGAATATCTTTATAATCTGATGCTATTTTAGGTGTGAACCTTTTTAATTATCGAGACAAAGATACATTGAAACCAGTAGCTTCAGTCCATTATAATCTCATGGTCTTAGCTTTGAACCACTTCATTAAAAGAAAGTGTCGTTGTTTTTTACGTTGCTATAATTTACTTTCTAACAACACTCCTTAAAAATGCATGGGCAAACCACTTATCACTACTAATTATATCGGATCATTAAATAGTTTATAGTCGTGTTGGGCTCTTTTTCTATTTTTATTCTTTTTATAATGTTATTGAATCTACTATCTGTAGTTATATACTGTGTTTTAGTGTATACTTTTTTTGGATTAGCTTATTTAGTTGGCTAACGACCTTATTTGATTTTTAGAAAAGCCACTAAGCTCACTTTTTATGCTTATAAGTGTGTCAACTTGAGCTTCTTGACTTGAATAGACCATAAGCTCGAGTTGATAAGCTCCAAAAAAAGGCTTCTTTCCTTATTTTACCTTGCCCCATTTAGTAGTCAAAGTTGAAATCTTTCTTTGTTTTTTGGAGTTTCTGTTTCATTCTTGCATTTTTCAGCTTTGTTTTCGAGAATATCCGCAAATTCAATAGAAGAGGATCTGTAAAATTCTGGAAATTTTCTAATTCTGATCCATCATTCCATCTTGTGTGTTGCTGATAGGTCAAGCGAATCATTACATCTTGTGTGTACGGAACTAGCTATCTGTAATTGGGCATAATGATGTTGGTTTTACAGGATGATGAAAGCTTTAGGAGGTGGAAAGAGAAATTGCTTGGTAGTGTGGAAGGCGATTTTAATGGTTAGTTTAACATGTTATGATGGTTACTAGATTGTGTCATCTTACAGTACAATTTTTTACGCAAATGTAGTTAAGGTGTTGTTTTGTATTGTTTATTAAAGTTTACAAAATGCTTATTACTCGCTTACTGAAGTGTGTGCTATCTGTGGGTTGATTTGGGCTATGGTTATCTTAGTGAGAATTGCACAAAAGGGAGTTAAGTTGTAATATATTGAGTTAATATTCATTTGTTTGCTAAAACAGTGATCCATCTTACAATATTTGATTTTTGATACTCCAAGATAATAAAGTACAATGAATCTATTCTGATTTTGAATTATCCGTTGCTACGCTGTTCCCAAAGACTAGCATAATCGAAATAGCGAAATTCTTGGGTCATCTCAATGGGTTCAAAAACCACACGTTTCTCTAGATCATCATAGCGTACTTCCATATAACTTTTAGGTAATGGGAGAATTTGTGGCCTGCCAAGCTTCAAAGAAAGGTGTTTTGATTCTAGGTGAGATACTACTTCACTAATCTTCCTTAATGTTTTGTTTGGCTTTTTCGTGTGTAATGATTTTTATGTGCATTTACATAATTAACAGTAAGTAGCTTCTTCAATTTCTTATGCTCTGAACATGCCAACTGATGAGAGGGGAAAATGACACCAGTCATAACTACATGCATGTCACTACTCATACATATCAAGAATGGGGTGAAACTTTTGTCAAGTTTAAATAGAGGTTCGAGCCAATGGAGTCACCAAGGTTCGACCTTTTTTGTCACCCTTTTCACGTGATTGTATTATATCACGAACCCACATTGATCTTTTATTTTATTTATTTATTTATTTATTTATTTTGCAAAAATTATACATGACGTGGGCGTAACTGGCCTTTTAGGTCAAATTGTACTTGAAAAAGATACGACATATCTAATCGACTATGTACTCTGTGTTGGTCATTTCCTTCCAAAGGTATGTGCACAAATATTGCATCAGTTGACTTTCTACATCGATAAATATGCTTGAGTATTGTAGATTCGTAGCACGTTAGTTTTACCTTTATTTCCAACTTGGTTATCTGATTATTGGACATATGATAGACGCATAATTTACTCCAAATCTCAATCCCAAACACCCTCTTACATCAAAATAAACACATGAGGTGATTTTTATAGTGTTTGAGATTTACTTATATGCTCTAGGATATGCAATGACACATAAACATTAAAACAAAACAATATAGCAAACAACTCGGTAAGACTTTTTTAGCTGGTCACTACAGTCCTCTTATGGTTTTCAACCTACAAAAAAATCATACTTATACAAGATGTTTATATGATCGCCAACATGTAGAAAATATGTTGCTATACTGTGTATTTTTTTTGGGTCTACAATTGCTATCGATGGTAAAAGTGTTGCATTGCCTCTCAAAACTGTAATCTTTGATTCACAATGAGATATGTTATAATGTGCTCTGTAAAATACTATGAGTTGGTCTTAGGAAAAAGTGATAGACTTTTTAAGAAATCATACTAGACTTATTTGTATACGGACCATCAGTTTATATAAAATGTCGGTAGTTCATGTAAGTGGAAAACGATACATGTTGCCATGCGGGAAAACTTTCTTATATGAAGTATGGAATAATAATAGTTTGATACAAGAAATGATATTGCCTCTTTGTTAAAGTGTAAAGTAAGTCGCCTTTTAAGTAAGAATATAATTTATACTTGATGGGTGGAAAGAAATGTCCTGGTGGTTATAATATGGAAATACTTAAATGCAAGGTATTGATGATGAGATTAGTCGTAGTTTCGGTGTTTACAAGTTATGTTTGCCAAGATAATTACACAAATCAATTAAGTTCATCCGTATCATGAGAATATGATTGCTTATACCATGTAAAACAACAGCTTACACTTTTACTTCAGTAAGATATTATTTGGAACAACTTGTAGTCTCATGCACTGGTTAAACATATGAACGTGATTTCAATTTTTTGAGTTTATTTATTTATTTATTTAGTTATTTATTATTTTAATTTTATTTGGAACCCTTACAGGAGCAAAAAATGGTGCTGGACATCAAGACTAAATCTTCAAAAAGAACTCAACCGTTATATCCCGAGCAACAAATGTTGATGTATGGACATTGAGACTCAAACTTCAAAAGTAACTAAAATTTGTTTAAATATTATTAACCGTATTTTCTTATGAAAATAACATATTGATGACTATATATGTGATTTTGTTTGTTTTATGTAATCGAAAACATTATTATTAAAATAAAAATAATAATAAAAAAAAAGACAAACAAATTATTTTTTTCTTAATCGATAAAATTATATTATTCAAAAAAAATAGCAAAAACCTCGTGCGTGTACGGAGATTATAACTATCAATATAAAAGCGGTTGCAACGAGTAAATTGCATAAATCATCCTTCTGGTTTGGTCAAATTGCAAGCACAATCCCTATCGTTTCATAAAACCAACGTCCTTGTGAGAAACTTGCAGTTGCAAATTTCGCCCCCGGCTAAACTGAAATGACTAGAATACCCTACGCTATATAATATCTAAACAAAGTTTGGTTCACGTCAAAAACCCATGTGTGCAACAAACACAAAATATAACTACATATAGTCGAGCTCTCTTCTTCGTATAGTACAAAATTAAAACAAAACTATAAAACAAAACAAATTTAAATTATTTGTTATTAATAAAATAAATACGTTATTCAAAAACTTAGAAAAAACCCCGCGCGTGCGCGGGTATTGTAACTAGTATCAGTATACAATATTAGTCTATTTATACCAAGTTACATTTTTACTCTCAGAGTCTCAGTTATAAGATCCTTGTACACTATCTATTTCTAGATTTAATAAAAAATGTCAAGTAACTAACTTTAAATGTATGTGCCAAATCATAACAATACCCATAAAGGACAGAGATCTATTGACTCTGATCAGTTCATTTCTAGCGATGATATTGGAAAAATAGGTCATTTTTACTTGGAAGCATTCCATAAAAGGAAAAGCTAAAAGTTGGCCTTGTAACAAGATGAAAGTTTAAGTACTTCACAGATGCAGATCATAACATTTAGAAAGATGTGACAACTGCAGATTCTCTGTTGACACTACTACAATCGACGGAATCCCCGTCGACATAAATCCTTAATTTTCGTGTCGACGGGATTATGTGGGCCCAAAAAATTCAACGGAGACTGGTTCGGTCAAGCCTTGTTTTTGTCGTTTTTTGCCTTATGCCGTCGACATTGTGTCGCCGGGAATATTTTCGTCGCCTGTTCTCCTATTTCTTGTAGTGTGATGTGTTCAATGCTTGCATATACACGTTACCATATGAAGTCCTGTATGAGTTAATTCCATTTAACAATGGAGCTTATGATGATATTAAATTAAGGATTTATGCTCAGGCCGGTATATTAGTTTGCTAAATGGAAGTACTAGAGGTGTCAGTATCGATCCACATAAACTAATAAAGAAAGTCTCGCTGAGTTTCTGACTCATCTAAGATTACATGTTATTTTATTAAAGAATACTTTTCTTTTGTATAATGTAAGAAATTCCCATTCAACTGTCAATTCAGCTATGCTAATAAAGAATTTCTGGGAAGTTACATGGGCTTATATGTATTCCAACAATATATGTTTACTCAAATTTATTAGTACTTTTGTATTTTCATAGTGTTGCTCATTTTGTGGTTAAAGATATGGTTGGTTGACTTTCTCTATGTTGATTCCCTTTCCATAAAAGTGAACATTGCAAGTTTTAGATTTCTTGGACAAGCTCATCTGATCAGTGGAACTATTTTGTCAATTCTTGCAAAGATGAAGCTTCTGTATCATAGCAAAGTCATCCTTTTGCTTCTAATATTCTTGAGCTTGTTACACCACGGATTATGTGCAGGGGCGGAGCCACTTGCAAGGTAGGGAGGGCACTTGCCCCGAACACTTTTTTTAGTAGTCATATTTTTTGAGAGTTATTATTATTATTATTATTATTATTATTATTATTTTTGAGATTTTAACGGTGTTACGCTCACTATAAAAATGATTGTGCCCTCCGCAAACAAATTGGTGTAACGTGGGAGTGGGAGTCAAGTAATTTATTACTCTTTCCACTTTATCTTAGTATGTGATTTTGTGGTTCTCATTTTTTATTTGCCATTTGTCTCAAGTTATAAAACTAGGTAGATATGAAATATGTGACTTTTAATATTTCATTTTTTTTTGGGTAATTACATATTGTGAATTTTTAAATGTATCGTTAATTAGTTCTGATATGAATGTGCAAAACACCTATTATTAACTTTGTTACTTGTTATATTATTGGCCACAAATATGCAATGATACCAAAAAAGAGAAATGTCAACCTCATCAACATCCGCTAATATTGTTTGATATTCTTATGTTTTTGCTCAAATTAAATGTCTAACTTTTCTTTTGATAAATATAAACTATTTTTTTAACCCAATTTTTTCTAGATAAGCTGTTATTTTCTTGTTATTTTGGTGCAAATATTACACAACTTAAGCTGGTTTGCGCAATACGATTATTATTATTATTATTATTATTATTATTATTATTATTATTATTATTATTATTATTATTATTATTATTATTATTATTATTATTATTATTATTATTATTATTATTATTATTTATTTATTTATTTATTTATTTATTTTTTATTCTTCTTTTTTTAACGACTTACGTGAAGGTATTAATTTTTTGCCCCCCATGCTGTGATTTTCTGGTTCCGCCACTTATTATGTGCATACTCATTATCTTTGGAGAACAGTAGCATCCTTTTGCATGATGAAGTTATAATACGAGTCGGAGTCGTTCTTGATATGAAGTCACAGATTGGGGAGTCAATTCACAGCTTCATGACTATGGCAATTTCCGATTTTTATGCACTTAATAATGATTACAAAACGAGGATCGTTCTCCATACAAGGGACTCCAAAGGTGACCCATTACAAGCTCTGTCAGCTGGTATGATCTCTTTTTGTTTATCTTGTTGCGTTTTCTTACATAATGTGAGCCGTCATATTGATAAGTGATTATGTTAAAAAGAAATTGGTTTTCCTGCAAAAGGAAATTTAAAGAAAGAAAAAATTTATTTTATAGTTGCTGGTCATGCTAATTCATTACAGTTTTGCTTTTCTTATTTAACAATCATGTCTATCTTTCATAAAGTGAGAGAGGAGGGAAAAATGATATTTGATAAAATGAAATGTTAGGTTATGTTTGTTTTTCTAAAATATGTCTGAAAAACCTCTTATGTCTGATTCGGTAAGATATTTGGCAATTTTGGTTGGGGAGATGATTTGCACACATTAATATTTGATTTGCACACTCAAATGTACAATCATATAAAGCAGAATACACACACACACACACAATACAACAGGTTAATGCATAAGTTGGAGTGTATCAATCAAAAAGTTGAGTGTGCAAATCATTTCCCTTTTGGTTGTTTGTTTTTTTTAAGAGCCTTAAAAGTCTGAGCAACCTCCTTTTCGGTCAGAGGTTGGCCTACTTCTGTTTATCTCTGAAAGGCCACATAAAAGAAACAAAAATAAAAAAATGCTCTACACATGCTCCCACATCTCCATTTGATGCACCATAGCTCCATCGTCTTTATCTGCTAATCCATCTTGAAGTTTTGCTCCATCTCTACTCAACATCTTTAAATCAATGTTTTCCCCCAACTTCTAGTAATCCATTACAAACCTAAGATTGCTCCAACACTGATTTTAATAACATTTTTATGGTCATAATTAACAGGTTGATTGGTTTCTCTCATAGTGTTGAATCTTATAATTTGATTCATCATCATTTTGGAAATTTAAATATTATATTTTTTTTCTGCTCTTGTTGGCTTCTTGCATTGGGGCATCTTGTGGTGGTTGTTCAAACATGAAAGATAAGAAAGAAGTTTTCTTTTCTTTTTCTATTTACCTAAAAACAAATAGGTATATTAACTTTTTAATGTTGGTAATATATGATTGTGTAAAATAAATATAAATCGTATATTACCATCTTGATTTTGGTGCTTCTTAATTTTAATAGTGTTAAAACTAATGTTTTATCAACCAGGTTATACTTGGCGGTTGGTATAAAAGTCTTGAATTTTAATTAAATTACGATTTAAAGCAATTAGATGTTTATAAAAACAAACAGTCTTATATGTTTCAGATTGAGACTTTTCAATCAACAATTAACATTCAAACGTGGTATTCAGATTTAGACTAAAAACCTCTTAAAAAACAAATACCACCTTAGTTGCAAGAAATGAGAAAGTACAACTATTTATGCTACAACACTACAACTAACACAAAGCTTATAAAGCTCATCATACATAACAAATACAAAGACTAACATGTACACAAGTGCCTTTGGTGTCTTAGACAATGTGGTGATATGTTGATTGAGTTGACCTTCCAAGTTGTATTGACTTGCTTTGTAGCATGTACTCCATTATCCCCCCACAAGTAGGCAGTGTATAGGGATCACACATGCCTAACTTGGATAGACATTTATTGAAGGGATAGATAGCCAAAGGTTTGTGTCACACCCCCAAAATATCGTAGCGAAAAGTAACCGTGGGCGTGATGATCATGGCACATAGCATAAGATAATAAAAAACGGCCTCTACATGAGTTGTTTTTAAAAAGTAGTACATTCAAGTTTTGAAAACATAAGTTAAACCACCAAGTTAAATATTACATATCACTCATGAAAATAACAAAATGATCCCATTGAATGTACGACAATAAGACAAAGTCTTCAAAATATGATGCTATGATGTAGGACTCTGTAAATCTCACAACAATGAAATCCATGCTCGTCAAATTAGTTACTTGAGAAATACATGCTAAAATGGTCAACAATAAAGTTGGTGAGATAATAGGTTTAATGTAAAGTGAAATAATTAACCATACGATTTTAGCGTGCGTGACCATTGTAACATATACAATGACACCAAAATGCGTTTACTACTGCCTATGCTCATGACACCGAAGCGTTAATAAAAATATAAATGTGAGTGCCTAATGCAAGTGTCAAACTAGGCATATGAAAGACTCCTTGTGCAAAATTTCTCATTTTGGACTCTAGACATGACTAAAACAACTTGCAACATGGCCACTCACAACTTTCTGCTCGACCGTTTATTTTAGCTGTTTTGCTGAACCAAATTATTTATTTCGTCGTAACTTCAAATAAGTGTAACTTTCTCGTCATAGATCCGTTTTTAACCCAAAAAAACCAAAATTATTTGCCCTTGTGTTTCTGACGTACTATGGTGAGGGAGAGAAAGAAGGACTTTGTTTATTTTTGACTTGGTGTGAGTTACTAAGGACCTTGTACTAGTAGTAACCAATATGGCAAACTTTGAATGAAGACCAAGGCTCATAAGGGTGTNTTTTGGTTCTAAGTTCAAGAAATGGGTGTTGAAAAGTATGCATTCACCTTTTACAAAAGTTACAAGTAATATGCTGAAGATGTTTAAGTTACAATGTGAAAGTGTGTTAAGGTGTATGTGTGACCGGTAAATATTAACCTAAAAATGTGTGGGTTGTCACAGTTTGGTAAGTATATCTGCTATTTGAGAGGTGGATGGAATGTAAGTTGGTAGAATCTACCCAGACTTGGTTTTTTCCCTCACAAAATGGCGGTCTATCTCAATGTGCTTGGTTCTAGCATGTTGCACTGGATTGGACGCTAAAGCTATGGTTGAGGTGTTGTTACAAAAAATTCTAACTAGAGCAGCTGAGGTGACATGCAGATCTTTAAGGAGAGAATTTGTAGGATCTAAACACACACTTTGTGTTAGAGTGATACTTTGAGTTATATTATTAAGCACGCGGAATATACTTAACAATACTTAGAATATGAATTGTATGATGTAATGTAAGTGAAAACAGTTGTAAGTTTAACACAAAGCTTCATCGTTAATTAAATTAACTACAATTTAACAGTGGAGACGGTGAAGGACCATCAGACGACAGTGAAAAAGAACCTATAAAGACCGGCATGTCGATGTCTCAGAAGCTAACCCTCGGTTATGCAGCTTTAGTTGGTTTGGGTGGATTGATGGGTTATTTGAAGAGTGGCAGCCAGAAATATTTAATTTCTGGTGGTTTATCTGCAGGGTTAATGCTCTTTGTTTACTCACAGCTTCCTGTGAATCCAGTGTTTGCATCATGTATTGGAACTGGTTTGTCCGCTGCTCTTCTAGTAGTTATGGGCACACGGTTCAAGAAGTCGGGCAAAGTTTTACCAGCTGGCGTGGTGTCTCTTGTGTCGTTTATTATGACTGGAGGGTACATACATGGTATCATGCGCGCTTTCCATTGAATGTACCCAAATGTACTTGAGATTTTAGTATCCTTCCACCTTTGACTTTGATTATGTGTTGAATAAATAGTTACATAATGTGGAGAGTTTTATCGAGATCTTGTTGTGATGGAATGTGAAAGCAGTTTTGTTGTTTATCATGGACTATATTCATCTACTATGCAGGTTGACAGAAATTGGAAAACTTATCATTACGAATGTCTTTTATACGACAAATAGGTAATATGCAAAAGAATTCTTTTTGCAAAAGTAAATGTACTTTTTGGACAACAAAAATTCAGGGTAAATTTTTCTTGAGATAGAGTAAGCGCTCGCTTATCTCACGATTTAGCATTTGCATTGGAAATCCTCGTCAACTCGGGCGGATAGTTATTGTTAGTTTTTGTCTGATGGATTGCTTTTTGGGATAATTGGGATAGGATTGGGGGTTTTAAAGTTCTGTTTCCTTGAACCTTAGTTACCTGGGTTTTGACATGATCCCAACTTTGTATTTGTCATGTTTATTGCAAATCCATGTTTAAAGTTGTTATGATTGCAATTTCAAAATGCAGACAATTAGCTTTCAAGATGTTGAGGTACTAAAAGTTAATAGTGTCTCCTGATCACTCGGCCAAGGAGGGGTTGCTAAATGTTTATAGATGATAGGCTGAGGCCAGCTGTTTTATGGTTTGCTTTTCATACGTTTCTCGGGAGTTTTTATATTATAGCATTTGTTAAGTTAGGTTCCTGTATGAGCACGTTCTTGCATATGAACTCATGACAGACCCAACGAACTAATTATTTATGGAATACGGAGGCTGCCACAAGGCGAGCTCATGCTCATTAGACAGCCGGTTCCTTAAACAAAAGGTGAAGTGTAGTTTATTTTGAAGGGGTTTGGTCATGAATCGATAAACGGTTGAACACAGCATTGGTTATTGAAGGAGTTAGAATGACTCATTTACATGGAGAAATGATGCCATGAATCTTTGAAATCTAGTAGTTGATATGTGCAAATTAATTCTTTTACTAAAACGATTATGGCATTCGTCATCGAATTCCTAACGAAACCATTTGACTTAAGGGATTAGCGTAATTTGCTAGTATCTTATTAAGTTATGCCTAAAAGTTTTGTTTATAAACATTCGGCATAAGCGGATAAGCTTGTGATTTGCTGGTTGTCTTTATAGTTATGCTACAAATTTTGTTTTATGAGAAAAACTTTTGACATAATAAGTTCTGATTAGCTTTGTTGTCTTTTATAAGTTAAGCTAGAAATTTTGAAAGCTTGTTTAGGGAGTTCGGGTTTCTGCAGATAAAAAATTATAGTATTTGGTTGAATTAAGATTGGACTTGAAAATAACCAGTAGGTAAACATTTGGTCGTGGGTCAAAGAACATGGGTCGGAAAATGGTTTACGAACATACATGGTTAAGGCCGCGTACATTTTTAGTTAAGACTCGTTCTCCCCGAGTATGCTTTAACATTGAAAACTTTATTCATGAGCTATGCTTTTAAGGAGCACTACCGGAAAAACATTTGAGACAAAATGGCCGTTAAATTTCTATACGGCTTTAACCCATTGACTGTTAATGTACTTTATCTATATCACACAAGAATTTACTTATTTGAATTATTCGATCTCATTTTTTGGCTAATGAAATTCGACTCAGTCTTAGCTTAAAAATCGATTGTTATCAAAAAAAATTTTCCAAAGAAGACACGGATTAGAATAAAGTGGCTTTCGTTCAGCAGAAGAGCCCTGACTTTCTATTAGAGGCCTCGGGTGCAGTTACCTTATGGCATGTCAAGGTTTTTTTTTGGCACCCATTCCGCCCTATAAACCTCTTCATCACCATCCCGTTTTTTTTTTTTTTTTTTTTTTTTTTTAATTTGAGTGAGTTTAGGTGCTTTTTTTGGTGTGTGTTATAGAATTTTTATTGCAAAGATGTTTTATGTTATAAATAATGTTATAAAGTAAATGACGATACATTATAAAATTTATAAGTGCCCGCTCTACACTTACCACCCGCCACTTGTTAGTCAAGCGCTAGCCCTTATTCTGTTTCACTTCAATATCTTAAACAAAAAAAATATGAAAATTTGAAAGTATTAACTAATAATTGTAAACCAACCTTTTACCGTAAAAGGGGTGTGTTTGGTGAGAAGAATTTCAGAGAAATTAGAAATAAAGCAGAGAATATAAGTTCAGAGAATAGAAATCAAAAAGGTTTAGGAGAATTTGTCAATTCTAATGTTTCGTAACAACAGAGACTTGACCCGAGGAAATGAAAAAAATAATAATTATTTCGTTGATATTTTTTAAAAAGAATTAACTCCCTCCGGTCCCATATTAAAATGTCATGTTGACTTTATCAAAAGTCTTTCTTTCTCAACTTTGACTATTAAATTATTTGTGTTTGTGTAATAGATATTGATACAAAAGTATATGAATGGATTAACTTTTAATATTTTTCATTGCGTATAATTTTTATCAAATACTATTTATGACAAAGAAAAATAATTTAAAGTCAAAGTTGATAAAGAAAACTTGAAAAAGTCAAACATTGGACATTTAATATGGGACGTTGTATGTGTAGTACTTTTTTCTAAATCAAAATTCTAAAAAAATATTATTTTAAAAATAAAATTTATAAATTATATATTTTTTTAATATTATTTATTTATTTAACTTATTTTTTTAAAATTTATTTTAAAAAAATTTTAATTTTATTTTTTATTAAAAAATTATTTAAATTTTTTTATTTTAATTATTAACAATTCAAAAAAATATATTTTAAAAAAATATTTTTTATATTATTATAAAACATTTTTTTTGAAAATTATTTAAATATTAATTAATTTATTTTTTTAAATTTTATTTTTATAAAAATTATTTTAAAAAATTATTTTTTCTAAATAACAAATTCTTAAAAAAAAAATATACTTTCAAAAAAAATTTATTTTTTTTAAATTATTTTTTTTATAAAAAATTATTTTTAAAAGAAAAATATTTTAAAAACCTATTATTGTAAAAAAAAAAAAAAAAAAAAAAAAAGGTTGAGAATTCCCAATTCCACCCAAAATGGGATGGAAATCAAATTACAAAGAGATGTTTTCTCGAGAGTTCACATTTCTCCGCTTTTCCATTTCTTTGGCTTACCAAACACGAGAATTAAAGCCATTTCTATTTCTTTACCTTCATTTCTCTCTACCAAACACACCCTAAGTATATTTCATACTATGAAATAAAATAAATAAATAAATTAAAGGTTGGCATGAACAGATAGGATATCAGTATATAGAATATTCGAAAAAGATCGATATGGCGATTTAATTTGCATGTTTGGTCTAAAGTAATAAAGACACGATAAGGGTAAGTACAAAAAGTCAAAATTGAATATTGAAGCTTACGTATGATGCTTGACTGATTACATTTAGATTTATGGTGCGTTTGGTTTGCAGATGGGTTAGAATCGGATTCAGATTTGGGATTGAATTGAAAGAAATTGAAGAGAGAGAAAATATATAATTGTATAAAATATAAATATTTTTAAATTAATAATGAATTAAAATATATTATTTAAATTAAAGCAAGTACAAGGAAAGATGCTTTTTAAAAAAAGGTATAATGGTTGGAAATAAAAGGAAGGCTGACATTGTCGGGGATTTCTTCGACACCTACCATTATATGGTGGAATGAGTTTTAAAGGTAAATTATTTATTTTATTCCTGGATCCATAAACCAAACTGCAGATTTAAGGAATCATTTGATTCAAACAGTGCGATACCTGTCAAACAAACGGCCCCTTAGCTAAATATCGATGAGTAAGGATCAAATGAGAAATATAATTAAGATGAGAAGAATGAGAAGAAAGCACAACCACAAATATTAGATGCACTCACAAAAATAGATGCATCTTCCTATTATTTCTCTTTCCTTATTTAAAATATGTGGCCACAATTTTTTCTCACTCTTCTCATTTCAATAATTCTTCTCACTAGATTCATACTCATATATCGATAGTGAAAGTTATTTTTTTTTCAGTATTAAATCTTTTATCTGAATAAGGTTTCTGAGGTTGTATTACGCAACTTGATCAAGTTGTTTTAAAAAAGTTGTTCATTAATAAAAATAAAAGTTAAAATTGTTTAAGTTTTTCATCTTATCTCTAATTAAATTTTTATTTACAAAATTAAGAAATCATTAATAAATTGTCATAGGGTTTTGCTTTTGCAGAAATCAAAGCATTAATAAATGCATTTTTTTAAAGAGTGTGAGACTGGTACTAATTTGTTGGATCAGTAGTTCATAAATTGCAATCAAAATTACAATTTTATATTTGTGAATCTACCTCAAAGTTTTAGACCTTAAAAAGGCAACTCAATAATAACTAAAAACGTATATACTCTTAAATTATGCTTTTTTTATTTTAAGAACAACAATTTTAACTATCTCAAAATATTTAAACTACAAATCTTTCTCACATATATTAAGCAGGACTTGACTCACAACCATTTTGTTGATGAACTTCTCACACATCATGGGGTACCATTAGGATACAAATCCTTTGGTGATGAATAATTATTTTGATACGATTCTAAAGATGGTTGAGAAGTTCGTTTGTCGTTCTTCAACTTTTTCGCGACCTTAAATTCCCCATAGAAGTAAGAAGTAAATCCCCACAGAGACAAAACAAGTGCAACACCTTTTTCGGCTTGAAACTTCTCTTTGTAAAAGACAACAGCTAATACTTCTGTTACTGGAAGGAGAGCAGCGATTATGACCCCCGATAACAATGAGGATGCACAAAAGAACACTCCTATGACTCCTAGAAAGAAGCATTGCCAAAGTAAAGCACTAGCACACAATATTGCGTAATATTTTGCTTTCCCTAGTTCAAAATCGTTTGCTTCCCATGGGATTACCTACCAAAAACATATGTACAATTCAAAAAAGGCCATAGTTCGAACAAAATCTAGGCTTTTACCCGTACTACAAAATATATAGTAGAAGAAATTTACGGGCCAATGAATCAAGTTTTGACTGCTCTCATTTACCGGGGAAACCCTTCACTCACAGCCTATTCTATTCTCTACTCTATTAACTTCTAAAGCAAGATCGGATTGATCATGCTTCCGTTTTTGTTGTATGTGTCCCAAAAATCTAGTATGCATACCAAATTCATTTTGTAATACATTTTATCCAAAAACTATGTACTGTTACTTCGAAGGGATTAACCCAAAATATTTTTCAATATGGTTGTTGTTAGTGGAGTAGTCTTTAGTGTTAGCTTTGTTTGTATTTGGCTAAAGCTGTTTGATCATTTTTAGCATTATTTATATTATACTAAAACTCATTATTCAGTCAAGGATTTAAACAAATTTACATGGTATCACAACAACGATTCCTTAAACACTAAAATTTCAAAATAATCTACGTCACTTTATTCTCCACTCTTTAGTCATTTTTTTTCCTCATTCCCAAATTGTCAAGTGAAAGTGATCTTACAATTGATTCTTCGCAAAACAATCAACTGAACTTGAAATCACGTACATTCCACTAACCGGTGAAAGTTATTCATTTAATATTTGATTACGTTACATTCCACAAACCGGTGAACTCCCGTTGATCGGTTCGAAAGCCAATAGCATTATTTATATTGTACTCAAACTCAGTATTCGGTCAAAAAATTACACAATTTACACTTATACCTTTACGCAATCCACTAACTAGAGCATATGGAGGTACCAAAACCTGGTTGGTTTTGAGTTAAACCAGCCTAGAAAATACATATCTTTTTTATATAATAAAACAAAACCCAAAGTGGGGACTTTCATATTTTAAAAAAAAAAATTATTTCTTTATTAGGTAATATTTTAATAATTATTTTTTAATTTTAAAAATTTAAAATTCGTTTTGTTGATATGCTACACAAGCAGAAGATAAATACAAAAAAATATAGATAAGATGCAACTAACAATAAGATTAAACTTTTTAAATGATTATCTTTAATAATAGACAAATATAATTAAAATGGATAAATCAAACAAAACGAAGATTAAATTATTTGCCTTTTAAAAATTAAAATATATCATTCAAAAAAATTTTAAAAAAACTCGCGCGTGCGCGGGTATTTGTTGGGTCAATATTTTACCCAAATATTCCCCAAAAGTATTTGAACATAAAATAGCCAAATCACTCACTGAATAAAATAGTAAATTGCTATTTCAGTGAGTGACATATAACCTTTAACACAAACAAGTCACTGAGTGAACTGTCACTCAGTGAGTTACCTTCAAGATGTTCGGACCGAGTCTAATAAGAAAGACTCAATCATTCAGTGAGGCGGTACTCAGTGAATGATCCCTGAGCCAAAGAAGAAGGTAATGGAGTTAGTGAGTGATGACAATAACTCACTAACTCCCTGAAACTATCTCTACAACATACTGAAAATATCGGTGGAACTTCCAAAAAGAGAAGTCAAACAAAGTACAAGGAATTGCCATAGAAGTTGGAATATTGTTATGACAATTCCAAAAGGATGGTTGGTGCTTTTCCAAAAGAAGAAGATGATGAGGGACCATATGCATGTCATCCTACCTACCACCAACACATGTGACTTGTACTTTTCCTATATATATGTTTTGTTGTAATAGAGATAGTATCAAATCCTAAACAAACAGTAATACTTAGTATTAGTTGATAGGATGATCCTCTCATTGAATCTCAAGCTTAGCTTGGATCAATGAGAGTTCATTATCATTCTAACGGGGATAATATACCGAAATTATCCCCGTAAAGAAGCTGAAGATGTTATCATGTAGTCATGTTGGTATTGAGTAATCTTGTAACTTTTGTTAATTATTATTAATGAAGTTCTTATTTATTCTTATCAAGATTTGCTCAATTTCATGGACAAACAGTATTATAATTTTGAGATGAATAAAATCTTTTAACACGCTTTTGGTTCAAGAATTGAAGTAGGAACCTAGCTAAACTTTGCATAGTAGGAACTGATGCGCGTGGGATTGCGACCACGCAACATGTTTTACCTCTCAAGGGATCTTGAGAAGCTTGCAATCCCACCAGGCAGTGTACCTGGTCGGTGTAGTATAGTGTAGTGGTAAGTACGGGGGATTGATCGTTCTCTCACAGGGAATAGTGTTCGTTAGGATAGAAAAACTACTCTAAAAGGTCTAAAGGTGAAGGAAGATTATTTTTGTATTTTTATATTTTATGGAAAGCAAGTAAAATCTCGGGTTTTGGAGGAGTGGGCGGAATTAGTTGCTAGTCAACTAACCCAAAAACTACAATTGCAATAAAAATAAAATAACTAAACTATTGTGGTTGTGAAAACTTATATGGAGACAAATGTGTTTACTTAGACTTCCTTACTCCCTAACTATCTTTTACCGGTTAATTGGTGTATGTATTACTTGCGTGGATGACGGGTGTATTCCTTAACAATTCATGGGGTGGCATACATATCTCCCCAATTCTATGAGCTCTTATCTCCTCCTACAACTATGCGTACACATAATCATAGGGATTGTAAACAGTGGCTCATGCGTTAAATACTACCTTAATAACCTAGTATGCCTTAGTTACATGTTTCTTAAGACGTTCAAGCATGTTACCATATAGGAGTATTGCCAGTTTTCTTAAGCCTAACATTGATGAAACATTCATCCCAACAAAGTAATAACACACCAATCAACCAATAATTAATAGTTAGGTTTCATTAGATCTAAGCAAACACAAGAAAAATCTAGCCTAGCATGTTAATTGAAAGACAAGCATAAGATATAATTAACCAACACATAGACATATTGATTAATTTAAGTGAGGACTTATCTTTAATTGAACATGAAGGTTTCAAGGGTGAAAAACCCTTGAAATTACAGCTAAAATCGTCTTTAGGGTTTTTCCCAAACTTGTACCAAAAGTTCCACACTAATGAATGAAAAATAGAAAAATATATATAGATTTTACATTCTGACGGCGTCAGGTTATGGGTTCTGACGCCGTCAGCTCGCCGTCATTAGGGTTCTCGGATGGCCTAGATTTACTTCTGACGCCGTCACTCTTTATTTTGCTCTGGGCCGTCACTCTTTAAGTTAACACCTGACGGCCTACTTTCTCTAACACCTGACGCCGTCAGGTGTAAACATCTTGTTTTCTTCATAGGGCGTCTAGTGTAATCTGATTTCACTCCTTTGTCAACGTTGGCTGACGGCGTCACCTTGTGACTCTGACGCCGTCAGGTAGGAAATCCAGCTTCTTTTGAGACTTTGTCGTTTTCTTCACTTTTATGCTCCAAAAACGTCCAAATATGCATGTTTTCCAGAATTCTTCTCAAAAGTACCTAAAATGACAAAAGGAACGATTTAGGGCAATATTTGATCACATTTACTCGAATTAGGGCTTAAATGACCCCTTAAAACGGGTACACTTTTCGTCTCATCAAATACCCTTACACTTGAGATTTGCTTGTCCTCAAGCAAATAAGCTTTTATTCCAATCAAAATATGAGTTAGGGGTCATTTAACACAAATATAAAAGTAATTACAACAAATAGTCATTCGACCCTAATCATAATAAGCACGGAAATCATACACTAGCACCTCACAAATAGTGTTTGGATACTCTCATCTCTCAAGTGTCATAGAATTATATCTCATAAATGAAAACGGAAAATATCTCTCACTACCTGTCATAGCAAATAGATTACCATAGGCTTGGGAGAGGATCAATTACTCCTCCACTAGGCGTAAGCACCTAAGATAAACTATCAAAGAGGGCTTTCAAAAGGGTTGTAATGTAAGGTGTAGGGATATGATAAACACGGTTTGGTTGGAATAAAGGGTATTTTAATGGTGGCGAGTTAATTATCATGATCAAATACATGCACTATACAATGTTGCTAAGCCAAGACTCGACTCAATCTTAAGCTAAAAACAAAATAACAAAAACTTAAAAGAAACATAAAAGAAACGGGATGGTAGTCCGTATGTTTTTTCTACTTTTCTTTTTCTAATTTTTTTGTATTTTTCTTGATTTTTCGATTTTTTTTTTTTTTTTTTTGCATACATTCTTACCCTACCATCCAAAATAATACATCATAGGGGCCTCGGTTCTCCCCTTACACTTGAACTTTTACATAACTTTACAATTACTATTCTAATGACTCGAATTAAGATAATTGAAAAACTTGGAGTACTTTTAAAATATTTAGCACATATGGGGGTAATAATGTTGTTCTTCCCCATTACTCCATTACACTAGTACTTTACCCATGAGTCCCAATCGTCCCAAAACAATATGTACAAGGATATGACTCGACTTAGCAACCATGTAATCGATTAGATAATTAACAAAGGGTTTAACAAATGTTGTCACAATAATGCACTAAAGGTGAGTGCATACAAGGTAGGCTAAGGCGATTTGGGTGTACATTTAAGTGGGGTGTAACAAATTCTCACTTTGAGTAAGATGCTCAAAGGTCGAAACGAAAAGATAGGCTCGGAGGGGTGTACTAGGGGTATCGTGTACCAAAAATGGGTACAACGCAAAGGGTGTGGGAGAATTACTTGACCAATGTAGCCAATGTAATTATAACAAAAACACGGGTGTAAAAACAAAGGGTTAATCCTAATGCCTCTTATCATGTAGTAGATCTAACTACACGAATGTAGTCTCACTTGTGGATTTGAGATGGTCCTAACGCAAGTTCTAGAATCTAAGTGCTACCGGTACACACATCATAGCATCAAAGATGGATGCTTTTCCTACCAATTCTAGGGGTGAACCTCACATATTTGGGGTGGAAAATTTTTTAGTGGTACGGTTTTGTGCTAGTCATATAATTTCCTATCCATGAGACGCTTATTAAGACCAAAGTCTCACTTCTAAATGTTGTAAAAAATTTTAAATTGGCGCTAAAATTACCCTAACAAATATTTCTCTCGGTTTTATTACAAATTTACTATCAAACAAACAAAAATCAAGCGCAATTGTATTCTCTAAGGTGCCTTCATTTACCCCCCTTACACTTAAACCGAACATTGTCCCCAATGTTCAAATAGAAGATGTAAAAGTAAATAAAATGAAAGAATGAAATCAAATACTCCCCTGATTCGTTTGATGTGGATAGTGAGGTAACATGGTTAGATCTTCTTCCAAGAAAGATGAACGCTCAAAGCTTCCCTTCCAAAATATAAATCATCTTCTTGTCCAAAATAACCTGTTAACCTGAAAAAAATAAAGGCCAACCTCGCATAAAATCGGCGGTATAATCTATAATAGGATATAATGCTTGTGGAATGAATATTTTTGCAGAATTCCTGGAGATTATAAGTTAGAGAATTAACAAAAACTTTTGATTTCCGGAAGAAAAAAAAAACTTTCAAAAATTGCAGAAAATTATTGTCTGACGCCGTCATGTTATAATGTCTGACGCCGTCAGAAATGATCTGACAGAATTCTCATGTTAAGTTTCCAAAAAAATTTCTGGAAAAACTAGAGCTTACTTCCTGGAATTCCTGCAAAAATTCATTATGACTCGATACAAGCATTTGACTCAAACAAATACTAATATGTATGTTAATTTACATTGTTATGATTCATGTTCATTCGTTCTTATAAACCGATTTAGATTTCCCTTACACTTAGCTTTTGCAAAATACCTTTATATGTAGTTAAGACGAAGTTAAAAATAAAATAAAGCATGTTCACAAGTTAGTTTGAATCATGAATCAACAACAAGAAATATCATACATACGGAAACAAATAAAATCAAATAAACAAACAAACAAAACACACAAAGCTTGGGTTGCCTCCCAAGAAGCGCTTTTCTTTATTAACGAGTCTTGTAGCTAGACTCAAAGTCACCGTACATTACGTGACTTCATCGTTGGTCTCGGTTTCTAGGTCATCCTCTTGTCCGGTTTTATAATCCGGTCCTAATTTCAAACAATCCTTGTAGAAACCGAATATCCTTTCCATGACATAGTCTACTCCCCTACGTCTATCCTCATCATTCCTATAGTAGACCGCTTGTTTAAGCTCCTTTTCAACGTTTGACAAGTGTTGGAATTGCTCTATCTTATATGGCATTTGGTAGTTCACTTCATCGGTCTCATCCTTAAATTTAACTATCCCTAAGGAAGGTTCATAAGTCATTCTAGAGACCTCAATAAACGGTTTTCCCAAGACTACTTGAGTTAAACTTGCATCGACTATTGGGCGGATATCTTCTACAATCACAAAGTCGGTGACATAGGTGAAGTTCCCTACATAAACCGGTAATCCCCTAACTCTTCCCGTGAAGTTACTAATCCATCCCTTATCGGGGAATACCCTATACCTAAGTTGATTTTTCATTATCAAGTTGTATTGGGCTCTAGTCATGATGTTTATGGGCGATCTAGGGTCGATGTAAGCTTTCCACACATGCAAATGTCCAATGTTGCATGGTATGTTGAGATTAGAAGGGTCGCCCGTTTTGATAATCGGGTTACCTAGGAAGTATGGTGTCTCGGAGTCATCGAATAAATCCTTATGGTATGCCCGTTCTTCTCTAGTTGGTAACTTATTGAAGTAGTCCTCTCCATCATCTACTTCTTCAATCTTGCTTACCCTACTTTCCTTATCTACCTCGACTTCCTTAACTTCATCCTTAGGTTCATTATTTTCCTCACTCCTATCAATTGGTCTAATAGTGACAACGTTGACGAAGTGGACATGTTTGGATGAAGAAGGGTCCTTGATTTGGGGTCCGCTATTAGTGGTCCTAGCGTCCTTATGTGGAGGTGATAGCACTTGGTTGGTAAGGGCCTTCAATAAGTTGTCAATCTTATTGGTCATCTCTACTTGTTGTTGATTAAATTCGGATGTGAATTTAGCTATACGAGCTTCTTGAGATGCCATAAAATTGGACATCAATCCTTCAAAGTTATTGGTACTACCATAGTTGTTGGAAGGATTATTGTTGAAGGTACGGTTCGAGGAAGGACCGTTGGGTTGAAAACGATTAGGTGGGTTGGAAGAATTGTTTTGGGGCACGTTTTGGTTTGACTTCCACCTAAGGTTTGTGTGATTTTTCCATGAGGGGTTGTATGATTCACCATAAGGGTTTGGCTCGGGTTTGAAAGTGTACCACTTGTCTCCCGCTCTGTCGGTACACGAGGATGCGTAGTCCGCAAAAGCTTGTTCGGGGAGTTCTAGCCACTGACTAGCATGGTCTCGCAGAGAGAATTGGAAGAGACGCAATCTGGTCGTCTCTCGAGTGGCAACATCAAGGTCTATGGAGTGTACGATTTTGAGGAAATCCTTGAGATGTTGATTTGGATCTTCTGAACGAAGTCCATGGAATGCGCATCCGCTTTGCACCAACCAGATGGTGTCGGATCACAAGGGAGTGACATTGGCTCCTTGAGTGAGCTCAATGGTGTTGCGATAGCCATGGTGGCTAGGTCGGGAATACTCTCCTAAGGTACGGTCTCTAGGAGGTTGGTTTGGTTGTGGTTGGTTGTTTGGTTGAGGTGGGTTGTTGGGATCGAGGATGTTACCACCTTCCATGTTGGCGGATGGTAATGGTTACGAACAAAAACACAAAGAAAAAAAGATAGACTAAAGAAATCCTAGAAAAATAAAATAAAAATCTCACTAGAAAGGAATCTAGTGAGTAGACCTAAAAAAATTAAAAAATTCTACCTAAACAATAACTATTCCCCGGCAGCGGCGCCAAAAACTTGATGCGCGTGGGATTGCGACCACGCAACAGGTTTTACCTCTCAAGGGATCTTGAGAAGCTTGCAATCCCACCAGGCAGTGTACCTGGTCGGTGTAGTATAGTGTAGTGGTAAGTACAGGGGATTGATCGTTCTCTCACAGGGAATAGTGTTCGTTAGGATAGAAAAACTACTCTAAAAGGTCTAAAGGTGAAGGAAGATTATTTTTGTATTTTATGGAAAGCAAGTAAAATCTCGGGTATTGGAGGAGTGGGCGGAATTAGTTGCTAGTCAACTAACCCAAAAACTACTATTGCAATAAAAATAAAATAACTAAACTATTGTGGTTGTGAAAATTTATATGGAGACAAATGTGTTTACTTAGATTTCCTTACTCCCTAACTATCTTTTACCGGTTAATTGGTGTATGTATTACTTGCGTGGATGACGGGTGTATTCCTTAACAATTCATGGGGTGGCATACATATCTCCCCAATTCTATGAGCTCTTATCTCCTCCTACAACTATGCGTACACATAATCATAGGGATTGTAAACAGTGGCTCATGCGTTAAATACTACCTTAATAACCTAGTATGCCTTAGTTACATGTTTCTTAAGACGTTCAAGCATGTTACCATAAAGGAGTATTGCCAGTTTTCTTAAGCCTAACATTGATGAAACATTCATCCCAATAAAGTAATAACACACCAATCAACCAATAATTAATAGTTAGGTTTCATTAGATCTAAGCAAACACAAGAAAAATCTAGCCTAGCATGTTAATTAGAGCTGGCATAACAGGTCACACGAACCTGTTAAGACACGAACCTGTTAAGACACGAACCTGTTAAGGTCAAACACGAACACGACATGTTAGCTTATCGTGTCATTTTTCTCAAACACGAACACGACACGAAAATAAACAGGTTAACCTGTTAATACCTGTTAAGAACCTATTAACACTTAAACATTATCCAATAACATCAAATCCTATAATCAAATCAAAATCCATCACAGGTTCGAACATCAAATCCTATAATCAAATAAAAGAAAAAAAGAAAAAAGATCCATCACAGGGGTTTGAGTGATTCGGTGTCCGCAAACACAAATCTGAAACCCAATATGGGTCAACAACAAATAAAACCACAAATAAATCCAAATCTGAAACCCACAAATAAATCCACGAAAAGAGAGATAAGAAGTGGCTTACTTGTCTGTTGTTGTTGTCTTGCTGACGCTACTGCTGTTGTTCGATTGGGATTTTATTTTAGGATGAGAGATTGAGTTTGAGTCATTGAGACTTGAGAGATGAGAGGGATCTGAGATTCTGAGGGAAGGGGGACAAATGGGGGAGGCGGATTTTATTTTTAGGATAGGATAGGGTTTGTAATTTTAAGGATTATATAATTTATATTATTATATATATATAGTATAATATTAACAGGTCACTAACAGGTCTTAACAGGTCTGACCTGTTAAGACACGAAAATTAACAGGTCTTAACAGGTCTGACCTGTTAAGACACGAAACCTGTTAAGGTCAAACACGAAACCTGTTAAGAACAGGTCGTGTCGTGTTAACAGGTTTCGTGTCAAAATTGCCGGCTCTAATGTTAATTGAAAGATAAGCATAAGATATAATTAACTAACACATAGACATATTGATTAATTTAAGTGAGGACTTATCTTTAATTGAACATGAAGGATTCAAGGGTGAAAAACCCTTGAAAATACAGCCAAATTCGTCTTTATGGTTTTTCTCAAACTTGTACCAAAAGTTCCACACTAATGAATGAAAAATAGAAAAGTATATATAGATTTTACATTCTGACGGCGTCAGGTTATGGGTTCTGACGCCGTCAGCTCGCCGTCATTAGGGTTCTCGGATGGCCTAGATTTACTTCTGACGCCGTCACTCTTTAAGTTAACACCTGACGGCCTACTTTCTCTAACACCTGACGCCGTCAGGTGTAAACATCTTGTTTTCTTCATAGGGCGTCTAGTGTAATCTGATTTCACTCCTTTGTCAACGTTGGCTGACGGCGTCACCTTGTGACTCTGACGCCGTCAGGTAGGATTTCCAGCTTCTTTTGAGACTTTGTCGTTTTCTTCAGTTTTATGCTCCAAAAACGTTCAAATATGCATGTTTTTCATAATTCCTCTCAAAAGTACCTAAAATAACAAAAGGAACGATTTAGGGCAATATTTGATCACATTTACTCGAATTAGGGCTTAAATGACCCTTTAAAACGGGTACACTTTTCGTCTCATCAGGAACCTAAACTTTGCTTGTGGTTTCAATGAACATATTTGCCGTTCGAAGTTAAACTACTTCTTCCGTCCCAAATTAAGTGTCCATTTTCATATTGCACAAAGTTTTAGGAGATTCCACTAACTAAACTCTCCACCAATCAAATATTATTTTTACCCATTAAAGTCTCATCTTATTAGTTGAAAGGTACAAATGAACACTTAATTTGGGACACCCAAAGATTCCACTTAATATTGGACGGAGGGAGTAATATTTAACAACATAAGTTTGAATACAATTTTCTCGCTTTACTACACAACCTATACGTACTTGTAGGAATTTTTCTTTTATTATAACAAACTTATAAAAAAAAAAAAAAACTATTAAATCATCTAGTTGATTTAATAAGAACACTAACTAACAACCCACTAAACCTTCTGATATGTCCACTACATTACCATGTTTATCATGTTTGAAATGTTGCCACTCTTTTAATGGTGGCCTAGCTAGTGGGGGCAGACAATGGTCACTTGATTTTGGAGAGACAAATTTCAGTTAAAAAGGCAAAGTTGTGAGGTCGAATGAGAAGCTATAGAATCCTTGGTGAGTTTGGTCTTAACCAATGTTGGACTTAATGGATTCTTACAACCGTTTGCTTTAGATCAGTAACTTTATGTAGTAGTATTTTTTTGTTCTATTTAATAACAATTTATAATACTTATAAAAAGTTCATACTACCGGAGGTTGCAAATTAGACACGCAACGTCTCAAACAAGTAGCAATATTTTACACCGTAGAACACAACATTTTGGAGGAAGTTAACTATTACTTTTGGTCATCCTTAGGAAAGGATCAGTTGACACTTAAAGAAAGTGTACAACGCAAGGGTTGTCTCGCGATCTAAACTTTTTGATTACTTATTCAGTCGATTATCAAACGCCATTTGGTAAAGTTAAGCATAAATTATTTGTTTTGATTTAGTATTCCCTACAACATAGTGCTTGTAAACGAGATGTACCTTGAAGTCGCCATTTGCGATCATACCAATCATACAAAATATGGTAGCAAACAAACACATAACCATTTGAATCTCCACAACCAACGTATACGTAATTTCCTGTTTCGCCTTATTATAAGTTAACTCAATCAACGGCAAAACAAATCCATACAATAACCCCGCGGCAACTGTCATAACGAACCCCAACGTATACCCCTTCTTACTCTCACCTTTCAGCCTATCATTATTCGTGTGCAAAGCAAGAACACCAGCCCCAACTGTCAATAACACGACCGCATTAACAGAATAGGGTGTAAACTTTTGTTTCACGAGAATATAAGCAAAGAACGCCAAGAAAGCGAGATGTGGGGCTAGGATTAAGGCAGATGTGGATACTGGGAGACGAGCGACCCCATAAGCGTAAAGATAGTCATCAAGACCCGTTATGTAGACTAATGTTGTTGGTTTGTTTCTTAGGGTCATACGGCGATATGATGTAAGTATAGGATTATGAGGATAATGATTATAACTGGCCAGCCCATGGTTTCAAGGGAGGATGATAACCAAACACGCTTGCCGCCGTGGATAAAGTAGAGGCGCGTGATCAATGGACCACCGCAGTTTCCGATAGCTAATAAGATACAACTAAGAATAAGAAGTGTCTTCTTAGCACCCGGGCTAACTTTAGCCGTTATAGGCGCATTCGTTGCTTCTTCATGGTTTTCCATTGTTTCTAAATGATTGAAACTAATTTGGCTGACTAAATCTAGTAATTAAAACCAGTGTTAGGACAAATAACATAAAGGTGTTATGATGTATGATATATTTTGGATTATTGGTAGATTTTATCCACATTTCATGCTATCACTATCAAGAAGGAAAATATCTACCTAGTTTATATTTATTCGTCTTAAATTTCAATGGGTGACACTTTTTCTATTACTAAACTGAAATAATATTGACGAATCACATAAGGAATATTATTAGTATACTATTGTGCTGACGCTACAACATAGTACTAGTGATATATTGGATGAACAAGAAACTTCCTGTATTTTAGGGTGTTTGGGCTTGGAGAAACAGCATTGTGCATGCTTTTTCGGAGGAAGGGAGGTCCAGTGCTTTACGTGAAGATATTTTTCTCTTGACTCAAAGGATGACGCTCTTTATGGACTTCGAACAGGGCTCAAAGAATCGTTTTTCATAGGCCAATTGGATTCTTTGCTCTATTGAGTTTCTAGATCCTTAACAATTCTTGTTTTTGGTGTTTTTTTGTATTTCTCGTTGGGTTCTCCCTTTTGAAGCCCTTTTTGTCGTTTGTGTTTTTATCTTGCAGTGTGGCTTATAATATATATATTTTGTTTTACAAAAAAAGAAGAAACTTGATATACAAGCAATATATATACCCATAGAACTCAATCCACATTTTTTGAATTTGAGCATTTGAACAACTAAAAGTGCGAGGATGCTTCATGGGATGATGCATGCATACGGTTCTCGGAAAATCTGTGGTATACAAGAAGTTGATAAAACTGCTTTTATCAGAGCACAAAATGAAGCAAATATAAGATTAATGGAATTAAACGGATCAGCTAGAGCACAAAAGGATAATCAGAGCATGATAAAAATTGAAAAGTATCCAACAAAAGGGAAGATTGAAGAGGAGATATTGAAATTGGGCTTCAATTTCTTTTACTTTCTTGAAATTTCAGCTTAAAATTCTTTTACAATAATCAAACTTTACAATTAACTTCATACGATATATTCTAATATTTTGGCTTAAACCGAAATACAACCCCAAAATCAGAATGAAGTGTGTGACTTGTGCGATCATACTCGTGAGTAATCAGATTGAGGTAGCTCCATGGACTGTCTAGTAGACTCGTTTATATCTTTTGGCTTTTTCGTGGACTTGTATTCTCCATAGAAGTAAGAAGCAAATCCCCAAAGAGACAATACGAGTGCAACACCTTTCTCGGCTTGAAACTTCTCACTAAAAAATACAACAGCTAATACTTCTGTTACTGGAAGTGCAACGGCAATTATAATACCTGATAGCAACGACGACGCACAAAAGATCACTCCTATGGCTCCCAAGAAGAAGCATTGCCAAGTTAAAGCACTAGCACATAATATTGTATAATAGTTGGTTTTCCCTAATCCGAATTCTGTTGCTTCCCTCGGAATTACCTACAAATAACACGATTAAAGTTCAATAAGTCCGTAACTTTAAACAAAATACAAGTATTACATTTTTAGAAAAATGAAAGGTGATTGCCAATTTTATCCATAATGAGCGTGGCTCATAGACAAATGAAAGATTGAACATTAATAGACAGAGAGAACAAATAAGTAGACTCTCAACTTAAACTAGTAGCGAGTCTTTCGTTTCATGAAGTAGAGCATTATAGGATTTCTTTCCATTTTGCAAACAACAAAAGAATATGAGAAGATGTGATCGGAATTGGAAGTCCACATTAAAATTCACTCAAAACTTTTTTGATATAAAAAACACTCCATGTTAACAAGCATCTTTGAAACTTTGGCATCCTCTTTACGTGGTAGATATTGGTCAAGGTCACTTGTTCTTTGAGAGATTGATTGCATTCGTGGGACAAAGTGTGGGGTCATATGCTAAGAGAACCACGAGGGTTTTGTCCAACCAATGTTGACATNGTAATTTTTGTCCAACCAATGTTGACATAGTTTATTATATTTACAGAATCATTAGCTTGTATTTTATCAAGTTGAAATGATGGAGACCATCCGGCACCAATATTAATAGCTAGCGAGTTATACGACAGATCAAGGTACACTAAACGAGAAAGACTGGTAATATGTGCTTCAGAGATTGTACCGAGAAAGAAGTTAGAAGATACACCCAAAGACTCGAGAGTTGACAAAGCTGCTAACAGCTTTTGGCACATATATTACAACCCAAGGTATGTATTGTACAAATTTGTTTTCACGCCACGTCAGTGTTAAGGTGTTAACTTGGTGCGTTAATTTTAAAGGGACGGTATGGTAACTCACTTGAGTTATGCCATAACTCACCAAAAAAAACTGAGTTATCCCATAACTCGGGGGGCGGTAAGATAACTCACCTGAGTTATGCCATAACTCACCCCTTTAACGCTGCGTTAAGAGCATAACTTGGTGCGTTAACGTAGTTATAACTCATGACCCCGGTAAGGTAACTCACCCCTTAACTCGGCTGCGTTAAGTTATAACTCGAGATGAAAAGTCACCTTACCGAGTGCTGTAACAAGTTAAACAAGTTCAAAGCCATAAAAACATTTCATATTCTTTGAGAAAAGTCATAACTTTTTGGACTTTTGGAGTACTCTTAACTTTTTAGTATGTTTCTAGTTAAGAACAAAAATCACGAATATTTAAAATCTAAATATTTTTGAAATGTGAATAGAATTATAATGATTAATGATTTGGATATTCCCCTATGACATGATACACGTGATAATAAATTTCTACGAAATGAATGTTTGGAAAGTGTACAAATTAACTACGAGCATAATACCAGCTAGTAATGATTCGGAGATTCCCCTATGACATGATACACGTGATAATATACATGTGGTTGTTAAAATGATTCGGATCATACGATACTATAAAGTAAGGGCCCGTTTGGTTGGGGGCTATTGTTGGGTTTTGGGTTATAAATTGCAAATCAAGTGTTTGGTTGCTTTTTTAGAAAAAAGGGTTTAGATACTAATCCAAGATATTAGGGGATGTGTAAAAGTTAGGGGGTTGGGGGGTTTTATGACACAAGTGGGGTCACATTATTTCTCCTCCTCATCTTTTTATTTTTTATCTCCTCATTATTAGTATAAATAATTTTTAATTTATATTTTAATATATAATATATTTTTAAATATTATTTTCTCTCACTTACCTTAAATCAAAATCCAAATCCTAAACCAAATTTAAATCCAAATCCAAATCCTAATCATAAACCCATATATAAACCAAACGGGCCAAAAATGATTCGGATCATATGTAAAAATGATTCGGATCTTAATCTTGATTTTATGATTTTACAATATTACAAAATAAAAATGATTCGAATCTTATCAAACTTAAGATCTTATAATATCTCAATCTTTACCTTAGGATTGTAAGATCTATTTTGATCCGATTTTAATTTTTTTGATATATATAAATAAATAAATATAAATAAACAAAATCTTATAAAACATTTCATATATATAATTTATGACAGCATTTTTATAAATTCATATAATTTTGTATTCATGATATATAGCAATTTTTGTAAATTGGAATAATATTACAAAAAATATTAAGAAAATAATGTCATAGTAGAATGTTAATATCGCGATCCGGTCTTACGTTCTCGATCTAGCAAAATTGAAAACGATCATGAGTAGGATCCCGATCTTTAAACACTTGATTAAAAATTATCCAAAACTAGTTTTATATGCTATAAAACTCAACTCTTTATTTAAAACTCGAAATTACTCTTCAACTATATGCTTTAAAAAATTCGATTATAAATTATCCCAAAATAGTTTTATATGCTTTAAAACTCAACTCTTTATTTAAAACTCACAAGTCACAAGTATTCTTCAATTATATGCTTTTAAAAAATTCAATTATAAATTATCCAAAACTAGTTTTATATGCTTTAAAACTCAACTCTTTATTTAAAACTCACAAAAATTCCAATAACATGCACATTATTCATCCAAAAAAAATGAAAAACAAGATAACGTCATTTATGGCAAACCTTATCAAGTTTTGAAACCAAGCTGGCAGATTGTGTCTTATGTGGTGAAAAAGGAAAAAGAAAAAAAGGAAAGAAAAGCTGTAACATGTTGTATAGCACACATACCTTAAAGTCATTGTTAACGATCATTCCAACTGTACAGAATATAGTAGCAAACAAACACATAACCATCTGAATCTCCAACACCAATGTATACGTAATCGCCTGTTTCGCCTTATTATACGTTAACTCGACCAAAGGTAAAATAAATCCATACAACAAAGCAGCCCCAACGGTCATAACAAACCCTAGCATATATTCTTTCTTACTTTCACCTTTTGGCCTATCACTACTCGTATGCAAGGCCAAAACACCAGCCCCAACTGTCAACAACACGACTGCATTAATAGAATACGGTGTAAACTTTTGTTTCACTAAAAGATACGCGAAAAAAGCTGTGAAACCAAGTTGGGACGCTATGATTAAGGATGACGTGGATACAGGAAGACGTGCAAGTCCGTACGCGTAAAGATAGTCATCTAGACCAGTTAGGATACCTACAAATGCCGTAGCAAAGAATAACCTAGGACGCATGTAGATCGTGGTTGTTTTTGTGTTGGAGTTTCGGCGAATGAAGAATAGGACTATTAAGACAGGTACGATGAATGGCCATCCTGCAGTCTCTAGGAAAGAGGATAGCCAGACACGATTGCCTCCGTGGACAAAGTAGAGACGCATGATTAATGGACCTCCGCAGATTCCTATTGATAATAAGATGCAATTTAGGATAAGGAGTGTTTTTTTCGCGGCTGGGCTAACTTTAGCCGTCATAGGTTCGGTGTTCGTGGTGGTCGTGGCGGATTTGTGGTTGTCCATTGTGCCTAAGTTGATATTGTTTTGAAGTTTATTTGAAGTGATTATCGAAGGATACGAAGAAAGAATGCAACACAAAGTGTGTTTATAAGATGCAAGACTGTTGGGTAGGAAAAGATTGGGGTTATTTATACCGTAACTTTAGTTTCATTTAAGTAATTTTTAATTAATTAATTATTTCGAAAATTAAATTATTGGGATTTGGTTTTTAATTTTGGTAAAGTTTTGGTTACAAGATTTGATCTCGTTTTATTTGGTTTAATTCTATACTTGGTTAAGTACGTTTTGTTTATCTATTTAATATTTGGAAAAATCATATTTCACTGGGTAGTAAATATCTTTCTAATTATAATCACGATATAAGATAGCCAAACTTTTTTTATATACCAATGTAATAATCTCCACCATCCATCTTCCCTCCATCTTTATTTAATCTATTGGATGAGATTAATCACAACAATTTAAAAAACCCACTTTCATCATTTTTTTTTCCAAATATTAATATCTTTTAAACCGTTAATCGTTAAGAAAAAATATACCGGTACGACGAGCATTTAATTATCTTTCTATACATAGAGACTTTGATATATTTTCGACAAATTTTTTTTTTTGTTTCTTTCACGATTTTTTTCTTAGCCGAAAATATCACATATAATATTACATATCAATGTGATATTACATATCACACGTGATATTACACTAATATCACATGTGATATATCACATGTGATATGTAATATCACATATGATTTTTTCGGCCACGAAAAAAAAATTGTCGAAAGTATATCAAAGTGCCCGTCTATAGAAAGATAATTAAATGCTCGTCGCGATGGTGTAATTATTTTCGTTTAACGATTAACGGTTTANCATGTGATATATCACATGTGATATGTAATATCACATATGATTTTTTCGGCCACGAAAAAAAAATTGTCGAAAGTATATCAAAGTGCCCGTCTATAGAAAGATAATTAAATGCTCGTCGCGATGGTGTAATTATTTTCGTTTAACGATTAACGGTTTAAGAGATATTTAAATTATAAAAAATGAGTGAAATATTAAATGATTTAAAGCTCAACCATTGATTTGTTTTTAGATAGATGGTGGTAGGGATGGCAAAAGCACCCGAAACCGATGGGGAAAACCGAAACCCGAACCGGTTGGGTCGGGTTTGGGGGCGGGTTGGCGGGTTTGGATGCGGGCTTGGGTATTGATATAAATTTTTTGCCGGGTGCGGATTCGGGTACGGGTTCTAGTAATACCCGCCCGATTACCCGTATCCGTACCCGTATCCGTTTACCCGAATCTATACCCGCTTTATTGATATTATAATTAACTAGAATATATATACATTCACTACAAAAAATAGTGCTATTCTCCACACTTATTTTGCCACGGTATGGACAATTGTGGACTTTTCTTTTATATGAATAATAATTTTGCTACACTTATAAATGTCACAAATATTTACAAAATAATCCACATATATAAGTGTGAACAATTACAATAAAGCTACACTTATAGGTGTAGCAAATGTCTCCACACTTTTATTTATGAACATTTTTTGCAAGTTTGCCACACTTTTAGGTGTAGACATTCAAAGAATATTTCCACACTTTTAACCATAGACATTTGGATAATATCTCCACACTTATATGTGTAGCAAAATTTGTCACACCCATTATTACCACACATGAGAAAGTGTGAAATCAATAATTTTACACATTTTTAAATGTGGCCATTTGGCCTTTAAAATGTGAAGAATTCAACTAGTTTTTTGTAGTGATTATATATAGTTTCTTCCATTATATTTTTTTATATACATATCTTTATTACATAACATATTTTATTCTGTACATGAATTATTCAAAAGCGTTAAATCATTTGATACGATATTCATTTTTTTTAACTTTATAAAAAAATGAATATATTACGGTGTTTTCCTTTGTTTTTTCGGTAGATGTTAGTGTGACTTAATATTAATACCGACATTTTGCTCATATAATATTCAATTGGGGATTACCGAAACCCGCGGGGAAACCCGAAAAACCGATGGATAATATTAATCGGGTATCCGGTGGGTAATGAGGCGGATACGGGTTTGGATATTATAAACGGGTACGGGTACACTAAAACCCGCCCCGAACCCGACCCGTTGCCATCCCTAGATGGTGAATATGAGTCCCCTTGGTATGTGAGAACTGTTTGGTTTTTTAAATAACTCGACTCTTATAATCACGGTATTACTAAATTCAAAAATATAATGGTTGTCGACTTGTCGTTATTATCAAAATACGTAAAAGTTAAATTATTGTTCTAACTGAACTTGTATTTGTTCTAAAAAAAGGGTTGGATTATTTTTTATAAATGATGGTAAGAAACCATCTCAATATAGACAAGAGTACGAGCATTAAGTTTTTATAAAAGACTCGTGTGGTTACGACCACCACGCATATCATTTTCCACCACTAACAACTTTTTCTATTGAAAAAAAGTAGGCGGATAACCCTTGTATTGCTATTCCCCATGCCTGCAAAGAGCCCGACGACGATCCCACCGCTACATTACTACAATTTCCGCAATGGTGACCATTTGTGAAGCAGACCGCCAGCAACTTGATGTCAAGCCATGCATTTTAATTTTAACACCATTATGAATGCTCTAATAAGATTACAACACACAATAACATTGAAGCTAAAGAGAAGTAACAACACCTAATAGTTAAGTTTGTTGGAAAATTTGTTCAAAGATAATTATTTGTAAACTTTGGATACTATATAATATAGAGAAATGATAGGCATGCTTAAAAACATGCCTAATGATATGCCTAAAAGTGTGTGGCAAGAGTTTATTGGTTGTAGCAGCCGGACCCACTTCTTCAAAAACCAATAAACTCTTGCCACATAGTTTTAGGCATATCATTAGGCATGTTTTTAGGCATGCTTATCATTTCTCTATAATATATGTATATGTTATATATTTTACTCCCTCCGTCCCAAATTTATTGTCCACTATTGACTTTTTTAGTCTTTCTTCTTCAACTTTGACCTTAAATATTTTTGTGAGTGTTATATAATATTTGATGCAAAATATATAAATGGATTGGGTTTTAAGTGTACTTTTCAATGGTATAATTTTTAATAAAGTATTATATAATAAAAAAAAAAATATTTATGGTAAAAGTTGAACCAGTTTGACTTTGAAAATTCAAACTGGACAATAATTTTAAGACGGAGGGAGTAGTATTAATTTGTGGGGTTGCGTTCTTCTTGAAGTGAGTTTCACAACAAGCTATAGTGTGTTCAAAATGAAGTTTACATGAATGAATATCGTGTTAAATACAGATTCAACAAGTCAAATATAAATTCGTTTTCTATACTTATATAGATTTTCAAATCATATTAAATAATAACAAATTTGCATATATAGTTCATATATATTTGGCTACGATATTTTCTTGAGGGAAAAGATCGTTCATATTTGGCTGTGATATTTTATTGGTGGAAAAGATAGGTTTTTTTTTTTTTTTTTTTTTTTTTTTTTTTTTTTTTTTTTTTTTTAACTAATGCCCTAATGGATTTCCTCTATTAGTTTTACACAGCCTACTAACCTAATAAATGTAAAAATTATTGTACAACAAACAACATCTTTCATAGCGATAACACTCGATTTATATACATATTATATAGCGGTTATTTGTTAGTTTAGTGTCTCTAAAGAACTTTCGGTACTTAAATGCATGAAAATACATTTTAGGTTCACTTGATGAAGGATCTTAAAAGAATACAAGTGTAGAACGTTTATCGTGAAGATACGCAAGTCTTGGAATCAAGTACAAAATAAAGTAAAGCAATATATCAAACTCTTAAGATGTGTGCCGGTCTTTCCAAAAAGTACGCCAGTTAAGGGACCTTGGTCAGCTATACAATCTAGGTTATCTCTAAATGCACGTCGGTCTTATAAAAATGTTCGTTAGTCCTATGTTTAATTATGACACTTTGGTGGCACAAAATCCTAAAAGTACGCCAGTTTTCTCAATATGTACGTCGTACTTCAGAGCCTGATCAGTTCCTGGCTTATTTATATCACCCTATCTCACTTCACAACAATAATAATATGCCAACTTACTCTCCATGTTTTTCCATCATCCTCCTCAACCAATAACACCAATAGGGGTTTGCAAGGAATATCATTTTGATCTAAGGGTCAATAAACATTGGGTATTGGTATCTAGATCACTAGTGACAGTGGTGTAATATTTGTACCCGATCCTCAAGTTTGTATGTCCACTTTTACATCTTATTTTCCTACTGATTTCATGTTTGTTTTGGCCATGTTAGGCTAAACTCCTTATGGTTACTTGGATATGTTAATATAATAAAGTGTGCTTGATTGTGATATGATCTCATTTGATTTCTTGTTTATGCTAAGAACCTATTGTGCTAGAAACTTGTTGCCATTGATCATCACTTCTGATTGTATGTGATAATTAGGATAGGTCGAAAGAACCATTTAGTATTTTATAATATTGAATCTCTCTATGAGTTTTGATTAATTGGTTGGAGAAATCTGCTCTTGTTAAGTGATAAGCAATTAAGTTCTTTGTGTTATGGTAATCTAGTAAACCTGTGAAAACAAGCCTACTTGATCATATGCATAATTATTGAATCAGAACCGGATAATTTGTGAAAATGATATTTTAACAAAAATAGCTAATCGTTAATTATAATTAAGAACTTGTTCTTGCTACTGAACATCGTTGTCATTTATCTTACCACTGAATTATAGAAACTATCCAAGTAATAATATTTGTCTCATATTTGAATTCGTCTATAAACATCTTATTTGCATAGTTGCTTTAATTTAATCCAAATCAACCATAGTAGTTTTTGCGATATCACGAATAGCATAGTCCATGTAGAACGACTAGGTCTTACCTAAAACCTTACTACAAAACGAGGGTTATACTTTACCCGTGTGTTTTAAAAATGAGAAAATGTTAAAACTAGTAATATAAATTTAAAGCTTTTGAAACACATCAAATATTTTGGCGCCGTTGTCGGGGAATAACGCTTGTTCTATTATCATTTCTAAACATCTTAGGTAAATTAGATTGCATTTTAGTGTTCATTTTGTCAATCTGCAAGCTTTTTATCAACTTGTTACTAAAACACCGCCGCACTTTTTCATAAGTACGACGCTCTTTTGCACGAACTTAACTTAATTTTTAGTACGCCTTGTTTCTGGAAAACGTGACATTTTTCCTAATATATCACGATTTCAACACCAAATTTATCAATTAAGTATTTAAACATAAAACAAACACAAATATAGATTTAAATTCAACCCACAAACCAAACAAAATCAAATTTGAATAAAAAAACTCGAAAGCACGTCGTACTTTTCCTAAACAACGTTGGACTTCTTAGGTCAGAAAACAGAATTCATTTCTTTTGACTTGAATTTTGTTCTCTTTCGATATTACCCTTTGCGGGTTAGTATAACCTCTACCCAAACACGACCCATTTATTAATCGTGTCAAGAAACTCAACCCTAACCCAGACTTGCTTAACACGTGTAGCCCGTTTGTGACCCGTTTTACCCATTTAAGTAAGTATGTCAAGCAATGAGTAAGGTTAGTGATTTGTTGATTTAAGTAGTTTAAATGCAAAAATGATTTAAGGATCTAAAATATGATAAAAATAACATACAAATAATTATACGACAATTTTCTAACGTCAATTTCAATGATATCTGAGGTATAATCGTAATTCACTCATATTAAGTAGATAAAATATACATTTAATCCACATACAACATAAAAACCAGGTTATATATTTTATTTTTAGAGTCTTATATACTTAAACGGGTTCACGGGTTGACCTGTTTAATACTTACTCAATCCAAACATGACCCGTTTATTAAGCGGGTTAGACAGGTTGACCTTTTTTGACCCAACATGTTTATCCTCAATCCAAACCTGTTTAACTTCATGTCGGGTTCGTTTCATTTATCGTGTCGTGTCAAGAATTTCCACCCCTAGTCCAGACTTCCATGCTAAGCTTTTGAAGGGTTGTTCTTCCGAGTATTACATTGAACTTGGATGTGGAATTGTAGCATATTTTTTCTCGACAGCGGATGTGTTCCTACTGTGAGTTCTAGGGTGGCTACGCCCATCGGATAAGATATTTCCAAGCCAATCAATGGTGTGGTTGATGGTTTCATGCCTGACCTGATATATTCTGGGAGTTTGTTGCAACATGTAACAACCTATTGTGTCATTCCAGGCGCAGGTTTTAGTTTCTCCCTCAAACGCCCACACGTGTGAATAAGGGTAACCAAAGCCTTTTGTATATGCCTATGCTCATAGGCATAACTAGGTCGTCAGGGAGTTCATAGTCGGATATCCAGCAAACAAATTGCTCCATAGCTATTAGTATGGCTCTTAGGTGATCGGGATTGATGAACTAAATTGGTGTTTTTGTTTCCCCCTGAGAGTGTTTTAGTGAGTAGCCTAAGTGCCTAACTAGATTTTCTCCTTCGGTGGGTGTTTGAATTGAAGATGGTACATGGCAGGTGTTGCTCCGAGGGTATACATTGAGTATGGATACCAGGGTGTCGCGTTAGGGGTTATGGTTATATTGAACTGAGAATTGGTGCTAGGTGGTGGTGTACCCTGAGTGCTAGGTATGTTGTTATGCGGAAAAGAGTAGGTCGGTGGAATGTGTTTACCTGAGAATTGCCAACCTTCTTTTTTATATAAGTTATTCCAGGTAAGCCAACACAGCTGGCGGGATATGGATGTACTGTAGCATGTATCCTTGATGCAACCTGCCACTTTATCTGTTGTTTGACACTAGTGTTGTGAAGTCGTCTACCCGATACTATACCATGGCACCTTCTGAGCTACCCTGACCTTTGTTTTCATGAGTTTGTCTGACTTGAGGAGTTGACATAAGGATTTGATATTCGTCATGGGACCGCGTGGGTGGAAAAAGAGTTGTATGCAAGTTAACATGGTCATTCGTTGCATGCATCTCCCCCGGTGGGTTTCGTGTGAGGCTTCTCGCTGACCGGTACTCCTCGTTTTCGAGTATTGTCAACCTACCTCTGAGTGCGTGAGCTCGTCCACCTAGATAGGTCCAAGGTGGTCTTTGATTATGTCTGAAATTTAAGGGGATTGTTCACCAGACACGTTTGGTTGAGAAACTTGTGCAAGAAGAAAAAGTTTGAGATTTTTGATTGAGAAATGAGTAAAAATATGTGAAAATTTTTGAAATATTTGCAGCTATTTTGTATCATGTCCCCACGGATGGCGTCATATTTACGTATGGTATGTAAATCATTTTAAGAGATGGGATGTGAATTGTTTTGTTGTTTGGTTTCCCGTGTATAACGGTAAGGACCCGATGAGAATGATGAAGATCAAAAAGCTTGGGTAACACTTAAACAAAGACCATACTTGAATGTTGTGAACAGTATATATCCAGGTGTGTGAAACTTATGAAGTTGTGTCTGTTGCCTTCTATTTATAGAGAGGTGAATAGGGTTTAGAGATAAACCTTTGTGAGATCATCAATGGCTGCGAAGGAGCCACGTGTTGATCATCCGAGGAACAGACAAGGGGGGACAGGTGGACTGCCCTCTTTGGCTCATATAGAGTGGTTCTTATCATGTGTCCCCACTATACAATGTCAGATGGTGCATCTTAACCATTAGTAACAGCTAAGGAGTAGTGGTACTATGCTCTCACTATAGCCTGATGAGTTTCATCATGAGGCCCTACATGGCCTGGGATTTAAGCTGGGCCGTTATCAAGTTTTTATTAATGGGCCTTGGTGTTGCGCTTGTGTTGATCCCAGTTGAGCAATTGATCTAGTTTGTTATCTTAGATAAATCTAAAATAACAAGCAAAAAAGCCGACTTGACTTGTAACAAACTTAAACACTACGCGGAATATAATGTTTAACTTAAGAAGAACAATAAATATAAGAACAGTAGAATTCTCACTAAACACTTCAATATATTAAATACACAAATACTCAAAAGTATTAGGGTTTACAACCTTGAAGTGATTCGACTCTAACAATGATACGTACTAACTTCTAACCCTAGGACCTCCTTTTATAGGCTAAGGAGTCCTACACGGTTTACAACTACTTTCTATACAAGATATATCTTTTCTATAATTAACAAAACGTGTATACAATCTTATCACATAAGCAGTAGTATTCTTGTCACTTAGCAGCAGTATCCATTCAGCATTAGTATGATTACACTAGCAGTAGTATCGTTATGCCTAGCAATAGTATCACACTTAGACGAATTCCAGAGCAGTTGAATATAAAAACCCAACAGCTTGATTCGAGCATGTATTTAGTGGACTTGGGTCACTAATATTGATACAGTGTCAATATGTTTTTTTTTATAAATAATGGATCCCCTCCACTAGTTTTACACAACCTACTAACCTAATAAATGCACCTTTATGTTTCCTCCATTAAATTCTTCCCAACATATTTGAATAACATGCTAACGTTCCCGTGATCTTTATGGGACTAAGATCCTCTCAAGTTGTGTATACAACTTGAGTCAAGTTGTGTAATTATGAGCCATTAGATTTGATCCAATGGTTGAAATTAAAAGAACTTCTTTTGATTTCAACCATTGGATCAAATCTAATGGCTCATAATTACACAACTTGACTCAAGTTGTGTATACAACTTGAGAGGATCTTCCTCCATCTTTATGGCATGTTAGTCAAGCTCGGCAATACACGATGCTTCAATTGTTGGACCCTAAGAAATAGACGTTGAATCTTTTTAAAGAGAATCATATCAAACACAAGCCCTAGCGTTTACTGTTTAAACATGATCATCAATGTTAATGGTATGTTCTTTGTTTAAATCGTGCAATCGAGCCTTTCTTGTGATCTTCTACACCTTCTATCCATTTGTCTGTTTTCTTTTATTGTTTATTTAATTTGTAAATTGATTTTATACAATAAATATGTATATGTTTCTCTACAAAATTTAATAACATCAAGCAGTTTCAAGACAAATTTGATGCTACTGGTTGGATAAAACGGATACAAAAATAAGTGCTTGCTAGAGTGAGATGCACTATACTTGTATCAAAGGATTAAGTTGATGGCAACGACGACTAAGCTGTCAATATGTTACAATAATAATGTGATCGAGTAGTGTTGAGCACTGAAAACACATATACTAGAATTCTATGGCGTACAAACTTAACCTTTAAATTATGCATGTCGACTCAGAAAGGAAATCTTCAAGTGACTCAAATTATCAGAAGTTTAATCATTGAACGAAAACAGCATTTATAGATAATGTGGCCCAAAAATTGACACAAATTTCTTTTGTTTAAAATTTTGAGCTATGCTAGAAGCACATTTTCACACGTCTGTGGATCACACATGGTGGCGATATAATGATATATTGACCCGAATGTGACAATTAACTGCATTGGACCAACATCAACCTATAAAAACATATTTTATTTATAAAAGTAATGGCTATAAGACGGTAGCGACCGAATTTGATTACGCGTTTTAAGGTACCGCCTTGTATTATTTTCGTTTTTGTCTTTTAGTCTCTTGTAAGAAAGCAAAATAACGTTTGCTAATTATTGGTATTCGACTTTTTGACAATTAACATATTAGTTCACAGTTTCTTTTGATTTTTTTTACATATTAGTCTACGGGTTTTAAGTTTACTGTCACACAAAACATAAATCAGGTAGAACTTAGAAAAATTAGTGTGACAAACTGACTAGATCAGAAATGATTACACCAAACACGAATTCAACATGAATCACTCATACTTTATGACAGTCACAAATTATCTGGATCATCCAGGAGTGGTTAACCGAGAACACTCTTTGTATTTGGTTAATCTTGGATGTTATATGTTAACTGTATATTTATCTTTTTATAATATATATATTCAAAAATGCATGCATGTGTACACTCTTTTTTTCCTTTCATAATCACTTCTCTCTTTTTTAAATGAATGAATAGAATATCCGTAGTCTTAGAATCAAGTTTACACAATACAACGTAAATATTCAAAAGATAAGAGAAAGAATAAAAAAAGAAAACAAAAATCATGGATGTATAAGCCGATAAATCGATTAATATGACTATATGAGAATCAATGTGTCATATATCCACGTCAAAGAAAAAGAAAAACTTTAAGAAGTTGATTAGTTGAATCAGAGTGATAAAAAGTTGAACCAGAGTGTTGATTATGATTTTTTTAAACTTAACATCTTATGAACCACGATATTCAATTGAGATATTCATTATTGATTATTCGGTCCACTAAACCTGACATTTCTTTGTATTCTTGTCATTGGATTGAACCAGCCATGATAATGAATGCCTTTTGATGTTTGTATAGAGTCCAAACTGCTTGGAGTGAATTATAGGCTTAAAATTCAACATCACCTTTTCTTATTTCCCAACAAAACAAAACAAACTTCTCTACTCAATGTAAAATAATCATAAAAGTTCAATTTTCAAAGATGGTATACAATTTGCAAGTCATTGTCAAATCTAATCAATGAATGAAAGTTAACGAGATATTCATACGAAACTCTATGCAAAACATATATAAAGTTAAGTAACAAAAGTTTCATTCTTATATTTGTGTCTGTAAGTGTCCTAAGGGAATGTGGCGAGAGACATCACCCCCGTCCTTTGTACTTCAACATTTTTTAGATAATATATTTTACCAGGATGAATTAACCCTTTTACCAAAAAAAAAAAGTAACAAAAGTTCCAAATTATGCACTATAGGAAAGTTTAACAAGTCATTTTGAAAGAAAAGCAGTAAGACATGATAGAGTGATATTTGAAATTTTGTACAACATCCAAACCTATATGATGCAAGTTACAAAAAGCGCGTTATTTTCGGCCGATGAAAAGTGACACAAAAGAATGAGTCGTCTTAAATAGACCAAAGTGACTGTGAAATAACGATATGCTAAAAGACGTATAGGATCATGTTAGTATAAACCAATGCAACTATATGTAGTCGAGTCACTTGCACAAAATGCTACACTTTGGGTATGTAAACTTGACAGATCAGTACATCACATGTTTTGGTACTAGTCGGTTAGTGTTATCAAATAACGACCTTTGCTAACGTTCCATGTTTTCATTGACGATAATTGAGGCTGGTCTTCGAAGTGAGTTGTTTATGTATTACCCTATGGGCTCTACTATTTATGTGTAAATGTAAGAGTTCTTTTGTCATGTTGCTCCATAACGCCATTAATTAATGTGCAAATACACAAATTCCTTATATGATAAAAGAAAACCCGAATATGGGTTTTTGACAAAACAAAAAACTAAATCATTCTTTTTAAAGTAATAATTGAATTAATTTTGATTTTTTATTTAAATATTCTAAAAAAAAAAAAAGTATTAATAAAAAGTTAAATTTAATTAAACCTAGAAAAATTCTGTTCTGATTATATAATGCCTATAAAAATATATATGCTAATTTTTTATAAAAATAAAACGTACAAAAGCGGGCCAAATTAAGTTTGAGTTTCAGGAAAACTAAAACAAAGGCCCTTTAATTAAAAACCATACGACAGTATTAACCCAAAGATAAATGTGCGACGGTTTTCATCCAAGAAAGTCCCGTCATCCTATCCAACATTGCCCAATAAGTCAACTTCTAGAAATCCAATTCACCCCTAACATTCAAGTTCCTTCTTATAACCTTTTCCTCACAACCTTAAAGAATAATTGAAGAACCGAAAGCTTATATCAAACAAATGAAAACCGAACATCCCTAAAAAGCGCTTACAATCGATTAACGCCCTTTGAATGTTTGCAGTTAAGATTTTCCGATGGATTAAACGGTTTTTGCCACCATCGTGTGTGGCTGGCTGGCTGCTTCGCCACCGTCATTACTATCCAACATGCTTTAGATCAGGTATTATTGTGACCCACATAATTATTAGCATTAGGTAATTGTGAATACTCTATTAACAACTAAAATCTTGAACAACCACATTAAGGAATCCTTGCAACAGTGTTTGGTTATGTTTTTGGAACTGATCAAGTTATTACTGAGACTAAAATTCACAATAGTTACTTTGGGTGCGTTTAGTTGAAAAAAGTTTAATTTTCTAATTTCAGTTTTGTAAAAAAGTAAAAAAAAAAAAAAAAAAAAAAGTTAAATAATAATAACAATAATAATAATAATAACAATAATAATAATAATAATAATAATAACAATAATAATAACAATAATAATAATCAGAGATTAAATTTTCTAAAAAGTGTAGAAAATGCTTTTATGCGACATTATTTTCAATTTTGAAGATAAGAAGAGGGTTACAAGGAAAACAAAAAAAACAAAAACAATTATGTTTAGTAGTTTCTCTTATTAAGTTGGGAAATGCATGTTTTGTATTTTGTAGAGAATTTGTCGGGAAAATTTTGATTTGACAGCAATCTCCATTTTCCTTGTTTTATACAAACATTTTATAGAAAACAAGAGTGTTTTCTTTCAACTAAACGTACCGTACCGTCAATGTTTGGAGATATGCAGCTAGCAACTTATAAATTTTATGCTGCAAATGCCAAAATAAATACAATACAAATATTTTTAGCTTTTGAGTCTCTCATATATACGCAATCACCTCATCATTTACATTCTGTTGCGCTTGAGGCATAAATATGTTATTGATTTTAAACTAAACTGCAAAAAATATCCGCGAGGTTTCTTGCATTCACACGTTTTGCTTTTTTTTATTCTACAAATTATGCCACTACTGTTTACTTAAAAAAATTATGCCACAACTGTTTACTTTTTACTGCAAATTGTGTCGCTTGGCCTAACTATTGTTAGAAAATCTCATTAGTTAGTGTTTTACCCCCAACGAAATAACTATTTACCCTTGTCTTCAACCCCACTTAAGAACACCAAGCCCAGAAGCCAGATTTTATGAATTTAACAACTACTGTATTATGTATCTGTATCATCATCACTTCTAAACCACACAAATATTAACACTTATCAAAACAAAAAGTTAATACCACATTAAAATATAAACAATTATTCTATATAATTAAACTTAACCGAGTCCCATATTTAATACGGAGTAACAATTATCCAACAGTTTACTCTAGAGAGAGACATCTTTTAAGATTCGTGTCGCAAAAGTTAATACCACATTAAAATATAAACAATTATTCTATATAATCTACATGTTTGTTTGTTTATTTTTATGTTTACACCGTATAAATGTTTTTCCTTGTCTATATCATACCCTTATTTAAAACTGTTAGCCTTTCATTATGAGTCTACTCATGTTTTTATCTTTCTGAATAATTAGACCTAGGCTCTAGTGGTGGAGACTTGAAATTTGGTCAAGCCTATTATAGTAGTTGCACCATGAGTGAGACCTTGAGTGATAAAGAAATATAACACGTAGATTAGTGAGAGATTGAATGCTATTTCTTTTTTCCTTTTCGTGAGGTGTTCGGTTTTGCAATTGACTAAAAGTAGGTTAAATTTAAATTCATATCTTCTAGTGTTAACTAGAAGATATTTTTATAAGTTTAATTTGGAGTCAACTTAAGAACAAGTAGAAGTCAAGTGGTAGGATATTTGATAATATCAAATTGTATTTTATTTTTAGTCAAGTTTATTGCCTTGTTTGATATGAATTTGGTATTTAATTACTTCATATTTACATAATGGATTAAAGGAGGCATTTGAACGGAAAGATGCGAAAAAATGACTAAATTGAAGATAAATGTCGAAAACGGATAAAAAGAATGGTGTACGGCGTAGAAGAGGCAATATGTTTACGCCGTAGATATACAATATTTGATTCAAAATGTCACGGAAAGAGATTTACACATTTAAAGACTAAGGGTGTGTTTGTTTTTTGAAAAAAAATGTCTGACTAGCCACTTAGTCTTACTAAGTTAGAGGTGGTTAGACATTTATGTTGTTTGTTTTTTTCTTTTGAGTCAGACCCGGTAAGGCATATAACATCTTACTCAGTAAGAGGTGGGAGACTTGTCTTGCTATCCCTTACTCAATAAGAGATTGAAGACTTGTTATAATATAATATATTTACGGGTATTTTAATTATGTTATATTTATGATAAAAAGTTTTGTTTTATATTTACACAAGCTACTTATTTATGGTATTGCTATGATATAATACATATTAAAAAAAAAACAATTAAACTCATTCAGACGATTATACGAAAAACAAACAACATTATCTCATTCAAATTCAGACTTTATAGCCATATCATGTGGTAGTCAGATTTAGACCCAAAATATCTTAAAGAAACAAACACACCCTAAGATATATACGAATATTTGAAGTTAATTCGAGAATATCTGCTGAGAATTTGATTTCGTGCATTGGACTTATGGACCAAATGGGCTCTTGGAGGATATTTAATTATGAGCTTTTAGCCCATTTTTTTGGTCGGCTGATAACAAGAAACAATTCTTGCATTTAATTAGAGAAAGCCCAAATAGAAGAAGTATTTGGGCCTTGTTTGTTAACTTTGACGGCAAGCAGTAGAAGAGAAAGGGATATATATAATCCCACATGACACACAAGAAAAGAAAAAAGAAGAATCCCCTTTGTTCCCTAATACTCGGTCGATAGAAGAAGAAAAGGAGGGAGCAGTAGGTTCGGTTCAAGGGGCTGCCCCTTTTGGGGTTGTCATGACATTCAACTGGTAGAAGGAGAAAAGCAAGATGATTTAGCATTTTATGTACATGACTAGGGGTCTTAACGTGTCGAGCTTTTAACGAGCTACTCGAGCTTGAGCTCGTTTAACTCGACTCGAGCTTGATAGTTCTCGAGCTCGAGCTCGAGCCCGAACAAGAATTAGAGCTCGATTAGTTTTACGAGCCGAGCTTGAAAAACTAATATTCGGCTCGGCTCGTTCGAAAACTCGTTTAATTATTCGAGTCGAACAAGCTAATCGAGCCAAATACTTAACAAAATACTTTTAATTTATGTATTTAATAATCGGTTAATTTGAACTCAAAACCATAACTAATAATATATTACATTTTACTAGCATGAAATGAGATGGTACAAGTCTCTTGCAATTGTGCTCGCAACTATTACGTTCTCATGCTTTTGCTTATATAGCCCCTTTCATTTGGTTGCTTTTGCTCCCTAATCCAATGTGGGATAAAATCTAATCTATTTCTAAATTTTTATCTAGTACCACAACTCATGGTTAATATGGCAACTTTTATAAAAATGCATAATCGCATATGGATAAGTTGCTAATATAATTCTAAATTCGATAAAGCATCCATGCATTTGATATTCCATTTAAATAATTTTAGTGCTAACTTTTGTATTAACTGAAATAACCAATGATACACTATGAGTTCCACACCTCAACTAGCGAGGCATTATTACATATAGTCTCGTGATTCTTGCTAAACATAAACGTGTCTCGTGACTACACATTATTCACCAGACGTTAACTTAAGGTGTACAAATGTAACATAAACATACATCGAAACCTTAAAAGTATTACAATGGTTACATATAAGACCAATTGAAACTTGATTATAGCTAGCATTGTCATTTGCTCTAAGTCCCTAACATCGGTTCGAATTCAATTAGGTGTTAATAAATATTTTTGTTTAGATTAACAAACGTCTCAAAAACTATTTAAGTAACACTTAAAATCATTTTTACTTGAAGAGTTCAATGTGTATCTACTAAAGTTTAAATACGAAAACCACTTAAGGGTGATCTAGTGGCAAAAGGGCTTGTGACTATCACTCTAAAATGTGTGAAGTCTCAAGTTCAATTCCCGCTAGGTGCAAACAACCTTAAGTAGTCACGCCAACTGATTGGGTCTGAACAGTCAACTAAAGTCAACCAAGGATTTGGTCAACAAAAGTCAAACTAGAAAAGGCACAATGCACCAAGAAGAGTATAGGAGTTCTTCCCGGGTCGTTATATCCCGACGAAGCGTGAAATGGTGTTTAAAACGATTTTGAGATCAAGCGTTTATGAAACGAGGATTGGTAAGAGAGATTGATTGGAATTAAACTACGAAATTATGAATGAAAATGATAAACAAATACTACAACTGAATACTGGAAATATGGAAACGTTTACAAATCTAAAAATGTACGTTTACGTTTAATTAAACGTCTACGTACGAAAATAAAAGTGAAAATGAAAATCT
>LBNU01037908.1:121106-181345 GCA_014162995.1 Artemisia annua | reverse complement strand
TTACGATCCTACAACTTAACATTATCAGAAATTCAGAACGATCATGAGAGCTGCAACAATCTTTTAAAAGATCTAACAATCAAAACAAGAATCGTTCATTATCCTACTCTATTACCATACAAAACAACATTGATTGGTTAGAAATGTTCAAACACTACAGATACACTACGTTATCAAATATCTTATTTGTATGTTCAATAATCGTCTTGTTAGAAGAATCTAGTTCCATGCATAGTGGTAGTCCCCTACGCCTTATGTAATATTGGCCTTCAAAGTTCAAATCAATGGTAGGAACTATAGAGAAATAATATATCAATTCGCTCAAAGACTTTAGCTTTTTTGTGGTCATAAATTGGACCATTCTTTTAACAATCATCCAAAAAGTTTATGCTATCGCCTACTAAACATTTAGATTAATTACATCCACCCTTTAATAAAAGCAAGTACAATAATTTGTGAAACGAACATAAAAAGAATATTTAATGGTTTTCGAAAATATAAAACTACATTCGAACATTCTTGTTATCAAGTGAAAAATATCCTTGAGGTTGGTGGAGTCGGACTTTCTGTAAGTGGGTTAAAACCGCAATAAACTTCCACTATGATTATAGCGGGAACTGCTTATATATCATTTGTAAGTAAATAATTGCATATTTTAGAAAAGTTAACGTCCATTGAACCTAAGTGAACACGCTCGACTTTATGTAAATCTGCCCCACCGAGGTGGGAATTAGAAATCGAAAATAGTAAAATGATAAAACTTCATGTCTTTAACATTGACAATTGACAAATATGAGAGAGCCCTATTGTGAACGTGGCATTGTGCCCACAATTTTGTAGTTTATTGATCGGCTCGTAACCACTAATGGCCCACTAGATTCCATGGTCCAAGCGAGTCTTATTTTAGGTATTGATGGTTGTCAAACTTTAAGGGCACTTTGGATGGTAATGCATAAATGTATTTTAAGGGTGTAAATCGAGTCGTTTTCGGGTTGATCTATTCGGTTCGGGGTTAACGGGTTACTATAACTTTTACCAAAACACGATCCGTTTATTAATTATGTCAAAAAAACTCAACCATAACTTAGACTTGCATAACACGTACAACCTATTTGTGACCCGTTTAAACAATTTAAGTAAATAGGTCAAGCGGCAAATAAGGTTAGTCTTTTGTCAGTCCAACAAGTTTAAATCCAAAAATGATATACGTAACATACAAATAACTACATAACAATTTAAAAGATATGAATTTTAATCGTAATTCATTATATTATTAAGTACATAGCAAAATGTATTTAATCCAAATCTAATATAAAATCAAAGTTATATAGTTTTTAGAGGCTTATATACTTAAACGGGTTCACGGGTTGACCTGTTTTATACTTATTCAACCCAAACACGACTCGTTTATTAAAAGGGTTAGACAGATTGATCTGTTTTTTACCCAAACATGTTGATCCTCAACACAAACTTATTTAACTTCGTGTCAGTTCGCGTCGAATCATGTAGTGTTGAGAATGGCTATGCCTACTTAAACCAATTAAAAATTGAATTTCGATTGGACATTGAAAGACAAAATATAGGTTCGCATGGACTACTGTTTAAGATAGAAGAGTAAATTGCACCGTTAGTCCTTGTGGTTTTGCCAGATTTCATGTTTATCCTCATTACGAAGAAATCATTATAGACCACCCTAATGTTTGAATTTTTGCACTCTACTGGTTCAAAATCCTAATGAACGTTAAGCTCGTTGTCACTAAGCACGTGCTGGACACACAAGGGTAAGTTGGTTTTATTGTTTATTGTCATTTCATTAATTTCTTTTGATTTTGTATAACCCGATGCAAACACCCACACACAGACACACACCATCACTTCACTTTCACTTTACCAAATTCACAACTCTAAAAATAAGAACCCTAGAAATGGTGGATTTTTGGGGTGTGGCAAATAATCTGCATTTCGTACATCTTGGAATAATCAAAATCCTAGTCGTAAATTCTATTATTGTCTACATCAGGTATTGCATTTATAATTCATGAGAATCGAATATCTATCTGCAATTCTTTTGGTTTTCAGGTATCAACTTGCAGATTTGTTGGGTGGTATGAACCACCAATGTGTGCAAGACTAGTTAATATAATTCCTGGTCTACTAAGATTTTTTTTTTTATTTATTTATTATTATTATTATTTTTTTTTAATGTCTTAACTGCCTCTTAATGCCTCTTAACGGGTCAAACCTCTTAATCGGTCAGACGTTTTGGGTGTTCAGACCGTTTGTTTTTTTTTCCCGTTCAGACGCGGTTAGAGGCAGTTACATCTTAATGGTCAAGACTTGAGAGGGGTGTCTTAATGCCTCTTGTTGACACAAAATAACCAAAAAAAAGTTAGTACGAGCAAGAAAATGACACATCACCTTACTTTAACAAGATTTTCGATTCAGATTCAGACATTTACGCCTCAGATTCAGATTCAGAAGTGCGGTTCAGAAGATTCAGAGCCTCTGAATAAAAAAAACAGCACCTAAGAAACGTTTTGGAAGCTATAATTGAAGCCACAAGAATTGAGTTCGTGAAGTGAAAAAGTATATTATCTTAATTGATTTTCCTTTGTAATTTATGTGTATTTCAACTAGTCATGAACCTTGTTTGTCATCACAGGGAGGATTTTTAGATGATAGATTTTGACTTTTTTTTGGTAAAAATGATAGTCGACCAGGTATGTACAAATAAATGGTGGTGTGTAATGAAAGCTTAGTTATTGAATGCTACTTTGTGTTCAGTTTTTTCATTACGCATCTAGCATTAATTCTTGTCAACAACTAAGTTGATAAACATAAATATGAAGGGTAATACTGATAATCATGAAATATGAAATAATTGTTGCGAGACATACCAAGAAGATTATTGAAAATGGATCAATTGGTTGTTAAGACATTTTTTTTATATAGTTTGTGACTTGTGTACAAAGAAATAAAAGTGGAAATTGAAGTAAATATTAGTTTGTGTGTAAATATAGTTGTGTAAAGGGATTTTTTTTTTTTTTTTTTTTCATCAATTCAAACTAGCCGTTTGAAATGTAACGGGTATTTTTTTTTGACTATTCTCTTTTCACCCGGCGCCAATGAATGGCGGCGCCATTTGTGACTCCACGTGGGAATGGCGCTGAAATGGTGTGATAACACCCAATGCTCAAGTTTTGTAAAACGTTGATAATTGTTAACGGTGACCAGTGTTTAATCTCAATTTAACCGCCAAGAAATGCAACATATTAAGGTTCTCAGTTGCCAATTTTAGATTTCTTATTAAGTACATATATGTACGAAAGGAAGTTTTTGTTCCCGTCTATATGCGTCTAAGTAATCGGGTCATCGCAAGTGGAATGGCAAACTCAAATGATGTACCAAGACATTTAGACATGCATGGTGCCATATAGTTCACTCCTTTTCTAAATCAAATCATATCTGACTTTATTGCTTTTCGCTTGTCAATATTGGTTGATTTCTACCTCTCATTTGATATCAATCCTACATAAAAGTCATGCCTTCTAAACAATGCATGCCTATGCCCCTACGCCAGAGATAACAAGTCATCTCAAGTTGTGTCATCGTCTTCTTTCTACTTGAATGATCATGACGTAATACCAAGATATTGTATGTTCTATAATGACCACTTTGTTTCAAAATCTAGTTTTTCCAAATGACAAATCACCTAACAAATGTCATAAAATTATTATTGATCACAAACAAATGACTTATCTTATGGACATAAACATTCCGCTAATATCAAATCCATTCTATGGACATTTTAAATTTTAACGAGGTGACATGGATATGATATACATGCTTCCAATTGTAATGACCACTGCTATCGTCAGTTTTCATCTTTCGTAAGAGTTGTGGTTGATGATCACCCACCCCTTAAAAGAGAGTCATCATTTTAGTGGCCTTGTTTTGGATGAAAGTCTTAATCATTGTCTAAGTCTATATTTCTGCATTTGGATTCCATACGACAAAACAAAGGATTCCTGCAAAGCATCCAAATATTTTTATCTTATTTTCGACTTTGCTATCAATATCGGTCAAGTATCTCTTCATATGCTATGTCATATTTCTGCCCAGTCAGAAGATTCTATTCCAAATGGTTTCTTCAAAGGTCAAGCAATAGGTTGATGGTTGGAGTCATGGACAGAACATATAAGGGGGCCGACTGTAGCGCCTCCAAAATTTTTGACCTTATGTACATTTTATATCATATTATTTCTAATTTTAGTCATTTTCAATACAAAATTTTCAGCGTTGTGTATATCGGCCCCCCTAAAATAAATATTTTACAAGTTGACCCCTCTAACAAAAACGTTTAAGTTCCGTCTTTGGTTCGAGTCCTGTTAGGGACAAATTTGTAGAGAAAAGAACTATTATTGATAGAGAAAAAAAATAATAGTTTTGTCAATTAATCCCGGTATCATTTGGTTTAATCAATCAAAACAGAAATGGAGTAGGGTTACATTGCATTTGGGTTGCTAGGAAGATCATGAGACATGAAAAGACAAATCATCTTCTACATAATAATATACAAAGTATGTTTCGAATTTGACAACACAACAATTTTTTTTTTTTTTTTTTTTTTTTTTTTTTAAAAATTATTATTATTATTTTTTTTAATTCATGTAACTTGTTGATTGTTTTTATTGTGTTAAAAAGTCGTCTACCACATCTATGCGGGGACCTGCACTGGTTGGAAGAATCAGATTATAAAAGACCTATGCAGTCAAAACAATGGAGTAATTTAAGGAAAACTCTGTATGGTCATTTGACTGCATACACTTGCCGGAGGTCTTCCTGGAAGCAGTCTCCTTACTCTCAGGTTTATCCTGGGGTAGGGGTAGGATCTGTGTACATTCTACCTCCCCCATATCCTGCCCTGGCGGGATTGGGTATGTTGTTGTTGTTGTCGTCCTATATAGTCATTTGACAGTCAAACGGCTAAATTTTGTGTATGATTGTTTCTAAAATGATCCAGAACAGAACACATGAATACTTATGTTAGCTTAAGTTTAACCAGACAAATGAAACTTTGTTCATTTAACTAAACAAACATCAAATTTATATGCATTCGTGTATTATGAATGATTCAGTCAGTCTCACTTCAGTTGTAGCTGGTCATTTGATCCTATAAAGACACTATGGCTTCCTGTCCCTCATCACCATTTAGATACTACTAATGACTTGAAAAGATACTCATAAACCATTAATAGAGGTGGCAACTTGGCATGGATAGAAGATGATAAAAGTGAGATCAAAAGTTGCAAATTGTTGGGATTGATTTGATTTCAATACATAAAATACATACATACAATGACCAAAAACAACAAAAAAGTACAAAGGTAAAATGCAACCCCTCTTTAATAAGGATTGCTTTATCAAGAACATGAAAAAGTATTGAAATCTTCTTAGAGTTCCTAAAATTGTTATCTTTCAAGTTCAATTCTTTAATCCTCAATCAATACATTGTCTTGAAGGGCTTGTAGACCTTTAGATCAATAACCACTCCCGCAAATGATCCTGCTGCAGCACAAATGGATATAATGAGACAAGCGGCGCTCAATATTTGTAGTGAAACCCATCGGGTACTCCATTTTGGGATCTTCTTTTGAACTATGTACATTTCCACGGGGAAATAAACCGTCAATGGCCAAAACCCGAATGCTCCAAGGATCCCAACAACGTCATTGAAGAAAGGCATCAACATTGCAACAAGTGTGGTCAGGCACACGAAGGCAGTTCTCCATACCAATCTGAACAAGTTGAGCTTGTAGGGCTTGTACCCGCCAAATGGGATTGGAATCTCGATATGGTTGTTGATGAAATTGCTTTCAGGGAAGTATCTAGCAGCAGTGTTTCAACAAAGGCGAATAACGGTTGGCAGTACACTTGGTAGGCTCCAACAAGATGGATAACAATAGCCGCATTAGCAATATCAAGAAGCCAGTAAGGGTTGTAGAATCCGAAACCAGTGAGGAGGTTTCCAGGTGCCATGTCACCGAATGCAGCATAGCCAAAGCATCCACAAAACATGTAGAAGATTGTTGTTGTCACTACACTTATCAAAGTTGCTCGCTTCATGGTTTTGTGCTCCGCTGGTGGCGATTTAAGTGTATCCTGCATATTATTACAGAAAAGATTTTAGAACTTTAACTATCTTTTTATTTCGGATTGATGAGGGAACTTAATAAAAAGTAAAAAAATTTACCTGGATTTCGATAAGAATGAGGAATAAGAATAAGCAAAAGCAATGGCTCCAAGTGCTTGAAAGCTCCTCCATATTTTCTGAGTTTCAGTCACCTTCCCAATGCTAATACCAGTGAGACTTCCCTTGATTTTTTTATTTTCTGTAATCAAACAAAGACAAATTAACTCCTAGTTCACTTAAACAAATTATTTTCTAACTTTTGACATTATATCACATCTAATAATTTCTAAGTTGAAATAAAACCACCTATATTAATAGTAATAAATATTAAACTTATACTTTTTGCTCCAACTTCTTTGTGTCCTGAAAAGTCTTTTACACTTTAACTTTGTTATTTAAGTTTTACCAACAACCAACTTGTGTTTTTCTTAACTTCTGAAATTAACTACCGACTCATTTGACTAAAAAAAGCCAGTGGTTATGACTAACCAAAGACATAAAGATCTTTATAACCTTTTGACATATAAACTTACCAATAACTTTAGAAACCCCAAGGCCAAGACCAATAGAGGAATAAGTGAATGACATAACAGCAGCCAACATTGAAAGCCATGAAATCTGGTCAAAATCTGGGATTTGAGAGAATAGGATTTCTACAACACCAAACATAAGCATGTATGGTGTTCCTGATACTCCACATGGGTTGTCATGTCCTTTTTCATGGAAGCAACTTGATCTTTTTATTGCTCTGTATACATAAATCATCAAGAGAAAGTAATATTAGTATAGTGACATTAAGAAAGAGCAAATAATTACATAGAAGGTGACAATCAAACTTTTTATAAATTTCTATATTTTTTTCTTATAGAATGTTTATTGAATCTTTAGTCTTTTAAAAATATACAATAATTGAAAACTTATTATTTTAGTTTAGGAATCCGAATTTCAACCTTTTCTATTCTGTTTCTATGTATTATTGTTAAACAATATAGAATATCTTTGAATGGTCATAAAACTTTATAATATTATACTACACATATAAATATTTAAAAGGTGGTTATCGTTTTAATATATCCTGAATATCTTTTGAACATGTTTCTAATGGACACAACTAATAAAAGTTGATGTATTTACTTTTCTAGATACATATATTTACCCATGATCTTTTTCATTTCCGGTTAGATTTCTATAAAAAGAAAGTAACTTATAGAAGTACTTACATCGCACTAATAGAGGCTGCAATGGTGTATCCAATTGCTACTCCAACAAGATTGAAATACTGAATGAACCCACATATCTTCACTTGAAATCCACCTAATAAATTCAAGAAACATATCAATATCACCCTTTAAATCATAGTATGAGTAAACAAGTTTTGATCATAAAATATTATAAAAAATGTACCAAGATTGTTCTGAACAGCTTCCATATAATTATAATTCCTTTTCCCATTAACCTGATCACCACACCTATAACACGCAGCGAGAAGACAAGAAGTATAGTACGTCACAAATGAGAAGAGAAAGAGCACGGTTGGTCCAGCGACCCAACCGAGCTGAGCCGTTGCCCATGCTAACGACAACACGCCCGAGCCTATAACTGCAGTTATTATATGTGCACTTGCAGTCCATACAGTCCCTATATTGCAACAAAAGTATAACAAGTCAAAAAATCAGTAAAACAGGAAAACATGTTTATAGTTAGAATTTCGAGAACCTAGTTGCATGATGAAAACTATCCCGGTTTTCTAAGAAAACCGCGAAAATTTTCTGCAACTAAACGCACGTTGCTAGCAATATATTTTACCTCTTCTCTTAAGACGTCCATCATCATCAAAGCACTTAGATGGTGCTTGAGGAGCGAATCCTGCGATCTCCAACTTCCCGGTAGTCGTATCTTGTCCCATCTTTATGAAAATTATATCCAAGAGCAAAAAGATATAAGTTTCTAATGAATATAAGTTAAATCGACTTTAATACTAGAGATATGAAATTTTGTGCAGTATTGAAGTAAGGTGATGAATCTTAAGCACACGCAATGACACAAGTCTCAAAGTGTGATATTATGATCAAGTAGTCAACACTTTGATATGTGTAAGCTAGCTTTGCTGCTTATTTGAAGTTAAGAATTGAATATGGAGATGAGGGATGTGAAATTAAGGGTCGAATGAAGGGGTTTATATAAACTTGTTCGGTTGTGCGTTGTGGGGTTCGGCCTAAAAGTGTGTTCACGTGTTTCAAATAATGTTGTAGTAATAAAGAATATATACAGGAATGAAATGAAAAGAGAAAATAAACTAGAATTTGACTCTTATCACTCTATAGCCGACTCCTCCTCTTTTTTATTTTTTTATTTTTTATTTTTAAAATGAAAATAATTTTTTATGAGGTCAATTTGAATATCTTTATTTATGATATAACACCAAATAAACTTGTACTGCATTCTAGTATTGAGCGCTTACTTGGGCTAAAAGTAAGAAACTTGTTAACAGATAATTTATGAAGTTTTAATTTTCAAGTGAAACCAAAAATTGTTTCAAAAAAAGTATAATAAAAAAAAATTCACCTTTTTTATGGTTTTATTACGAAATTAGCATTTTGGTTTTGCACTTTTGAGGTTTAAAGAAATGATATTCCTAACTTATATAAGCAAAATAAGAAAATGAAACACATTTCTTAAAATTACTAAAAGTTAGAGTGTACCGAATTCAAAGTGAAATAAATCTTTTTCCAAAACAAAGATATATCTTTTTCAAGATTGGCTAATGTCAATTTGATTAAGTACAAACAAAAACTATTTGGCTTCTAGTAAAACAACCAAGCAGAAATTATAATCACGTCGTCAACAATAAAAGATTGACACTTGTTTTGTTTGTTTGTTTATTTTTTTAAACATAGCTGCAAATTATTTGATTGGAGTCATTAGTATATAGTTGGTATCTATAATTAAGAAATATATTTGTTTTTGTTTTGAGTTTCCAACCTCTTAATTTTACAAACAATCAAAACCTTTTTAAATAGTTCAAAAGAAACTGATCTAAGAAAAGCTGGTTTGGACAAGAGTGTGCTGGAATATGTTCCACTAGTCTAGTTTTAGGTTTTTCATGTTCATTTGAATGTGACGAAATCGTTAACAACTTTAGTTCAATGCACGAGTTTGGCTCATGATTCGGATGGGAACCAATTCACCAAACCATGCACCATTAACTATCTAATAAACATTTGCAGCATATAAGGAAACACACAATTTAACAAAACCGTATAGAAGCAATGTTACAAAAGCTTAATAGCTAGAGTAACTAAGAAAATGAATTCATACCTTTATATTAGCAGAGATTTCAGGAGGAAAACACAATGATGGGTGTAAGAGAGCAGACTACTCAATGACGACCCAACAATATGTGTGTTTCACAAATGTTAACTACATTCACCTCCTATATATACTACATTTGAGAACCCAAAGTAGAATAATGTTTATTTTTATAAACAAAAAGGATTATACTTATGTTCCTATAACCAGTATTTAGCAATATAATAATGCAAGGGTCCAATGTATTAGTTTTACACTGGATTTTTTTTTTTTTTTTTTTTTTTTTTTTTTTTTTTTTTTTTTTTTTTTTTAACGGCAATATTATAACTAAAAAACTAGCGAGGCGCTAGAAAACAAATTACAAACAAAGAGTCATTGGGCTTTGTAACCACATCGACCAATTAGAATACACATCTTTTCCTCTACAAGAACACCACTCAAACGAATGAGACACGATACGATCAAATATTATGCTTTTCTTCATCTTCACTGCTCCAAAGATAACGTTATTTCGATATTGCCACATAACCCACGTCGCCGAGATGAAAATAGCTTCTAAAACACCTCTTGCTTTGTGACGAACATTAACAGCATCAATCCAATTAAAAACATCAGCTATCACCCCAGACATAGGTTGATCCAAGTCAATCCAACGGAAGATCCTCTTCCAAATTTGGACTGCGATGTCACACTTCACAAAAACATGATCCGTATCTTCCATTGCAGCTCCACACGAAGGGCATAGGATTGAAGGAACATCTATCCCTCGCACCATTAGGTTTTCATGGGTTGGTAATCTGTCAATTCTGAGTCTCCAAACCAAGATGTTCACCTTTATAGGAACTAGATTATTCCATCTTGTCTCTGTATCTCCTGAATGAAGAGTTTTTTCATCAATAAGCTTACGAATGCAAGCAACTGTGAAAGAACCATCCTGTTGCAAAGTACATTGCACGTATCTTCACGATCAGATAGCTCCAAATGATGTAATGCTTGTTGCATGTCTATAAATTGTTGACCAGTGCGACCACCTTTTGGCATACTACGATCCCAATTCCATTGCCATTGTTCATCCACCCATCTATCTCTCACCATTCACTCTTTATTACTCTCCATAGCGTAGACACGAGGGTATTGCTCCTTTAATTACCTGGTACCCACCCACACGTCCGTCCAGAATCTAGTAGCATTTCCGTTTCCAATCTTTTTTTTTTCATTATCGAATAGCCAACTATATTTTGATTGTGCATTTGATGGATAGCTTTAAGGATGGCACCCCACACTCCAGTAGCTTTTGATATACACACTGGATTGCCAATGCCTCCACTATTACCATACACACTTGTTATAACTTTGTTCCAGATCCCTTTTGTATCCATATGAAACCTCCACCTCCATTTTTGAATTAGAGCTAAGTTCAAAGCTTTCAGACCACCGATCCCAAGACCACCCTTCTCTTTAGAATTTAGAACCTTTTTCCATTGAACCCAATAAATTTTCTTATAATCATGATCTCCTCCCCAAAAAAATTTTGCTCGAATACTTTCCAACTTCCAATTTACCAATTCAGGCATCTTAAACAAAGACATGTAATATACTCCAAGACTCCCCATAACGGATTTGCAAAGAATTAACCATCCACCAGGATAACAGACGTACCTTCCAAGTTGCTAACCGCTTCTTAAATTTCTGAATCATATCATCCCAGTTAGAACTTCTATTCATGCCACTTCCAACAGGGATTCCCAAGTATTTAAATGGAATGGCAGCAGCTGAACATTCTGTAATAATAGCTCTATCTTCTACATCATGCGCCGTGACACCAACCCCATACAACTTAGATTTGTGGAGATTTATTCTCAGACCTGAAACTAAAAAGAAACAATTAAGAATAATAATAAGGTTATTAATATTATCTTCATCCCATTCCCCCATAAACATTGCATCATCAGCGTAGAATAAGTGTGATATTTTTACGTCTTGATTCCCAATATGAACACTTCTAAACAGCCCATGTTGAATTGCATCTTCCATGGCGACATTCAATCCCTCCATTACCATGATAAATAGGAACGGAGACATTGGATCCCCTTGCCGAAGCCCACGTTGAGGAGAAAACTCATCTGTTGGACTACCATTCACCAATATTGATGTCCGAGGTTTGAACGAAACCTTGGAGATCAAATTAACTTAAGGAACAATTTTACTTGAGGCATAAAGTATAAGTTTAATTTTAGATATTTTCGTAAATCTTCTAATGTATGCAACCATGAGATTACATTTATTGTTTACAAATGTTATTGTACAAATTTAAAAGTACCTTCATTGAAGGGATATTTCGACTTAGCATCATGTGTGAACAGCAATACAAAAAAACTGATTAATAAACTCGTTTCTAAAATAACTTAATCATATAAAATATTTTGTATCTAGTAAAAAAAGCAGACAAACTGATCAATTTATACGTGAAACACTTGGAAACTTACTCTCACAAATTGATTGATTTATACACTTATCCGTTATACATAAATCTCGTGCTTGTGTAAGATTATAAGTGCATGATGAGTGTGTAAATACTCATCATTTTTGTATCATCTGAACTGCCAAAACATCCAAAAACACCCAAATATGCATCAAAATACTAAAAATATCCCAGGGTTGTGTTTTATATGTTTTAGATGCAAAATGTTTGAAAACAAATGAAAAACGAACAAAGTTTGCACAATTGGCAGTTTCAGTCCCTCAACTTTCAAAACTTGTCAAATCTAGTCCCTGAGCATTAATTTTGAAAGAAAAGTCAACGAAAGTCCTTTAGAAATCACAAGTTGTCATAATTAGTCCTTTGATGAAAAGTTTCAAAAGTTTACAAGTTTAGTCCCTGAACTTTGCAAAAGTGTCAAAAATAGCCATTGGGATTAAAATCTTTTGGAAAATTACAATTATGGTCCTTGAATTATGAAACTTTGGCAAAAATAACCATTGGGTGAAAAGTTTGGTGAAATTACAAGTTTGGTCCCTCAAGTTTCAAAGTTGGCAGAAATGGTCCCTGGATATTCAAAGAAGTGGAAAAGTCAACATTAAGTCCTCACACTTTTCAACATTGGCAAGATTGGACCCTGTGAGAACCTTGGAAAAATTTCAAGTTCAAACCCTCAAGTTTCACCAAATTACATAATTGGTCCTTGTGTTAATTTCTAAACCAAACGGATCCTTATTATTTCTAACCCAAAACAAATCCCAAAAATCCAAATCCAATACAGTCCAAACCCCTAAACCCTTTTAGCGCTTTTCACCCCTAGCCCAAAACTCTTTCTGGCCCAAAAATAATTACAAACACCCCGTTATAATAAAAACCCCGGTCAAACTTTTGTTTGACCCTTCTCTTTCCCTCTCTTCGTCCCCAACCTGTCACACCCACTTGACCACCACATCCATCACATCCCACCGCCCAAACCACTCACCCCCACTACCCACCTAACAAAACAAAGTGCATTTAATGCACCACCCCTCCCAATTTGCAGAACACAGGGCAATTTGCAGTTTTCTTTTTTGGCGCCAAAACTCACCAACAGCCAAGATTAAAATTCTCTCATCCAAGGGTCAAGAAATCAAGTGGGAAATGCTCAGAGGGGGGCCACAAACCCTAATTTTCCCCTATATAAAGAAAGAGAAGCAAGGAGAAGAATGAGTAGTTTAATTTTAGAATTTTATGTCGTTTTTATTAGTTATCAAAATTCCAGAGTAATTTTTATTTTGAAAGTAATGTTTTAAGTGTTTCCAGTGTATCTTGAACTCATTTCAGTAATCAATTGAAGCTTTTCTTTTTGAATTCAGTTTGTACCACTTTTTACTCTAAATCCTCATTTTTACTTAATATTGTTATCTGTGTTTGTTATGGACTCTTAGGATAATATAAGCTCCTCATATAGCTTACAAAAGCTGTTAGATATCTTAAAATAAGTCTAGGATCAAAAACAAAAAAAATAAAAAAATATAGAATTAAATAGGTGAAAACTAAAAAAAAAACAGAAGAAGAGAGAAGAAAGCTGGAGCACTGTTTATATTGGATGGCAGTGGGTTAGAGGTTCTGTGGAGAACCTATAGGTGTGATCTTTGGTCCTTGGTTCATGTTTCTAAGCTGGATGCACATTGTAAGACTCAAATCCTTATTTTCTTGCATAATACTGTAGACTGCTTGATTTTGTGTTAACCTTGTGTTTTGTTGTTTAGTAATTATAGCAGGGTACCCGCGCGTTGCGGCTGCGGGTACCATGTAATCAGTTTCCTGGCGCACAATATCATCCGGTTATATGTTTTTCATAATAGTAACTTTTCTTTGTATTATCATAAGAGCGCTAGGTACAGTGGTGCCGTGAGAAAATAGTAGTGCCACCTCAGCACATTTTTCCCATGACACCAGTTTTAGCTATGACACAAAAACACCTCTTCCTGACATAACACATATCTCATATTTCGAAGCCGAATAAAAACCGTAATCCAAAATGATAGAAAAATATCCAACAACCAAAATGTGTAACTCAAAAATTCACCCTTAAACAAATTTGACAAAAGTTCGGATATCATAATGAAATGGAACCAACATGTGTCTAGTACCTTGGCCCAATCAAACTTCACTTAATTATTTAAACTTTTAACCCAAAGCCCACTTGACCATACCATAAGTTTTAGCACACAATAACCTAATTATACTACTATCACACTCACGCAGCCAATACTCTTCCTTTTTTTCACCTAAAACACATACAAGAAAATTAGTAGATCCCTTTGATTCTTGTAATAAACGTGAATCACAAACACAAATAACCACAATATCTAACTAATGTTTGGTTTCTGCTTATGTTAAACCGAACACAAACACACTCTCTTTGGTTTGCTACTGCCAAAACCGAACACCCTTTTTCTTTTTTATTCAACACACACAGATCAAGACACGGCAAAAATCTTTTCTAGAAAGGTCTCGGGTAGGTGATTATTTTCTTGTTTTTTTAACCGAATGAAAGCTTGAATGAAACCGATGTGTTTTGTTCTTGTCTTTTTAAATAGTTCGAAAATTAAAAAGAAGATGATCTATGATGAATTAGTGTTTATAAGTTTTAGAAGTTTGTTATAATCATTTTAAAACGCAAATATGAGATCTTTTGTTTCCTTTTCTTTTTCGTTTTTTTCTTGTTTACAACTCTGAAGTCTCAGGTTGTGTTTAACTTGTATGGGTCGGAATTAATTATGGCTCGGAATTAAATATGGATGGGTTTTAATGGTGGGTTGTACATTGTGCTTAATGATTGTAATTTTGGATGCAGGGGTGTTTTTAATAGCATTAATGTAGAATTCATATAATTTTGGTCTGAATTTCATTCCATGCTATTTTTTGTTGTACACCATGCTTTGGTTGTTGTAATTATGAAAATTGGTTGCTTTAAAGTGTTGTAAACCATGCTTAATTTCTTGTAAGTCTGAAAATTTTGGAGAGAGAGTCATCCCTCTATTATATGTAGTATAGATATTTAAGGTGATTTATGTTAGTTAAGATCATAATTGTTCATTAGTTATCAAACTTGTCATCATTTGCATCTTAACTGTGCAAATCTCACATATTGCATCTCAGTGAATTAATGGTTGTTTGTAATCAACTTTAGCATAAAAACAGTTAAAGCAACCTATTAGATAACTTTGAAAAGATTTCATAGGCTAAACCTATCAAACCCTTTGAAAAACTCAAGACAGTGAGACATTAGGGGGTGTTTATTTTGTGTATTTTTTCCTTCTAGCGAGTATGTTCCTCAAAGTTACCCAGCGAGTATGCTTTTGTGATAGCGAGTATTATACTTGGCTATCTAGCGAGTTTGGTCCATAAGACCTAGCGAGTTTCTTTCTTTAGTTCCCTAGCGAGTTTCTTTCTTTTAATTCTTAGCGAGTTCGATTGTTTTGTAGCGAGTTTGGCATAGGTTAGCGAGTTTGTTTTTTCTTTTGAGTCTAGCGAGTTTAATTTTTAGTTCTTAGCGAGTTTGTCTTTTAGGTCTAGCGAGTTTGGATTTATTTTTAATGCATAGCGAGTAAGAGTTCAAGTTACATAGCGAGTTTGGTTTATTAAGTCATAGCGAGTTTCATCTTTATTTTACGTAGCGAGTATTAAGTTTTTGTTAACTTTAGTTTTCGAGTCTTAGTCTTTTATTGTCGTGTCTTGTTTATTTCTTGAGCCGAGCTAGGCTTATTTGCACTCCATCGTTCATCGAGTGGAGTTTACTTTTATTAATTTCCTACCGTTACTCTGTCGAATCTTCTTTTAAACTTTTTAACTTAGTTTAATTTTCTTTTCGATAATTAAAATACAAATCAACAAAAACATTTTCTTTATTTCTTTCTTTCTTAGTTTAAACTTTTATTCCTTTTAAGCTTTACTTAGTTTCATGTTTTCTATTCTAGTTAAATTTATTTCTTATCATCTCGTACCTTATTTCATTTAACTTTTATGCAAACCTTTTGTAGTTTAGCTAAACCAAAATCACATCTTTTAAACCATTCATCTCACATAACTCACGACTTGAGTGACTAGATCAATTTCAACGCTCGTTGGGACAACGATACCCGTGGTTTACAAGCTTGCTTGCTAGACTTTAACGTATCAGTGGTTGTTATTATGGACTCATTAAGCTCACTTAAGCTCCCAGAAATCTTCTGAAAGCTTTTAGAAACATAAAATACCAGTGTAGTAGTTTAATCCAAAAAATCACATTAAATAGATAAAAAATAAAAAATCAGTGAAGAAGAGAAGAAGAAAGCTGGAGCAGGGTGTATAATGGATGGCCTTGGTTTAGTGCTTCTTGGGAAGCTATAGGATAAGTGTTCTGGTCCTTGGTTCTATGGTTTAAGCGGGATTGCACATTAGGAGTTCCATTCTTAAATTTTCATCTCACTATTCATTGGCTTATTAGTTGTTTCCTTCTGTGATTTTATGCTTGTTTAGTGTAATTTAGTTAAGTAATTGCCTTAATTTACTTGTTTGATCACTAGTTTTCTTTGTGCTCATTTGTGCTCAATTACACTGCCTATAGCATCTTAGGTATTTGTGGTCCAAGCTTGTGTTTCTGTGCTCATTTAAGGTTATTAGATCATATTTAGTTGATATAAATCAGTTGTAAGTTCTAAATTAATCATTTAGTTTGAAAATAAAAAAATCCATAGTGTAAAGGGTTGTTTGGCATTGCTGAGTTTGTGGACTCAGAAATTATTTGGGTTGGTATTTTTAGTCTCTACAAGTCATTCTAGGTAATATTAGTGCAAAAAGGTCATAAAACTCAGTGTTCTTTGTGCAAAAGTCAAAAATTGATTGCAAATCTCTTAACTGTTAATCTGTTGGAATTTGTGATCCCATAATCATCAAACCAGCTTAGAACTTGTTAATATTGGTAGATTCAGGCTCAAATTAACATAACATATCATTATTAATAAGCTAGATCAGGTTAAAGTTCACCAAAGTCAACCTTTTGCAAAAATAAAAAAGTCAAGATTTACAGAAAAAAAGTTTTTGAATTAACTAGTTATTTTTATTGTGGTCCTGCTATTAAGTTTTAGGAATTAAGCTTGTTAGGTCTTATAGTTTTGCTGCTCATCTTTAAGAGGGTATTTTTAATAATTTTTATTTTGATTAGTAACTGCTTATTTGTTGGCTTAAACCTAGCCCTTTTTCTGAAAAGTACCCTGTACCACCTATTAGTCCAGTGTAGCCCAGTTTTCATAAGCTTGCAAAATCTTTGTTAGTTAGTATAGCTTTTAATTCTTGTTGGTTTGGAAAGTCCATCTGGTCAGCTACTTGTGCAAATAATTGTTTTTCACTTTAGAGCTTTTCATACTGCTTATTTTGAACCATCAAAAGTCTCTCACCAGACTCTCTATACTGACTCATCAGTGTATGAGAGCAACTTCACAAGCTCACCAAAAGCTCAATTCTTGAGCTTAGCTTGTAATTTTTGGTTCTGTGAGAAGCTAACCAACCATTCTCCATAGTTCTAGGCTTGTGTTTCATTTCCAAGCTTGTATACTAGGGCTGCTACTAGCTTGTACTTTGTCCCATTTCTGTGTACTAAACAAATCCTCAAAGTGCTTATTTGGTTGCTTATAGCTTATCAGTGAATTCCTTTGCTTGATTTAGTCCATTTCCAGTATACAAATGTTGTTTTGAGCTTATTTTTGAGTTTTGTAAAAAGTGATTTCACAAAAATCTCTTATTTTTAGTAGTATAATAGTTTTCAAAAAGAAAAAGCACAAAATCATCACTTTTACAAAAGTGATAGCTTCTATTTAAGCCATTTGGCTTATTGCTCAGCTTTTTCAAAAAGCAATTTTCATTTTTATAATTTTCATAAGTTCCTGTTCACTTGTAGTATTTATAATAATTTTCTTAGATTTTTATCTGTTAATTTAGTATTTATAATAATTAATATTAGTTAAATTAGTTTTAATTGAAAAACCAAAAATAAAATCCTCTACTGTTTAATTTTAATCACTAGTACTTTTTTATATTTTTCCTAGGTTTTATAATTCATTTAATATTTTTAGAAAATATTTTCATAATTATTACTATTCATTTTCCATTTATCTTAATTAAATTAGTTTAAATAGTTTTTAATTAGTAATTAAGTAAATAATTAATAAAATAGTGTAATAATAGTTCTTATAAACTTTTTATAATTTTTAAGGTTCCTGTATTAGTTAATTAGTTTTATAAAATATTTCCTAAATTTCTAAGTCATTTGTAGTATAATTTGTAATTTAAACTAGTTAAATTAGTTTAATTAATATAATTAGTAATTAATTAGTATTAAATCCACAAAAAGACAAAAATACATATTTTCAATTTTTATATTCCTTTTACGTCATTTTAGATTTTTAGAAATTAATTTTATATTTTTATAATTTAAATTTGTAGTATAACTCTTTTTAGATTTCTTTAAATAGAATTTTTATTAACTTTTTAAATAGTTTTATTAAATAATAAGTATTTAAATATTAAAATAATCAAAAAATAATTTTCTTTTTGAATTTAATTTTCTTTTAATTTCAAGTTTGTAAAAGTTTCAATTTCACCCCCTGTAATTTATTTTTGTGTAATTCCCACTTTTTCAGCACGCATTTACGTTTTTAGGATTATTTGTAATTCTGTGTTTGTTAATACTGTTTTGTTATCATTCCAAGCAATCATTAGTGTAAAAATCAATCAAAATCTTTATCTGGTTACTATCTCCAAATCACTCATTCCCAGAACGTTTCCAAAACACAATTTCAATCTCGCTGGGACATAACGACCCGGGGCTACACTGTGCTTACACCGGATCATAAATTGATCACTTTCTCTCTCATAGCTTGACTTAGTTGACCAGGAACCCTTGGTTGACTTAGTTGACTGTTTGGGGCAAGTCAGTGCATACAGTTTGTTTTTATGTTTATTTATATGTGTTCATACATGCAATCATAATGTACACTGTTTTAAAATCGTGTAAAAACAAATGTGTATAATAGGGATGTTTGTCATAGCATGTGTTATTAGGGAAATTTGCAAAACTAACATCTTTTTTTTGGGGGAAGGCTAAGAAATATATTTATATATATAAACAAAACTATGAATGTATACCCAGCAAGAGGCTAGCTAGGAGAAATTACACAATAAATGAGCATCACCTAATAAAGCATGTGCAAGCTATCCGGGGGTTAAACAACCAATCTAACAATACAAGGCTAAGTTCTTACACCTACCAACAACCCAATTAAAAACCACAGCTTGGAGCTTGCGAAAGAGAACGAATGGAAAAGCATGAGAAGTATCTAAACTGTCAAAAAAATTGTCATTTCTACATGACCACATTTTTTTTCTTAGAACAGGGGATTTTATAAAAACAACTAGCAAGAAGCTAGAGAAACATTACAATAAAACAAGAGAAGGATTTTTAAACTAATCTACCCAACTAAATCTACCCTTACATCTATATCTACACCAATAAAAATGACCGTGATACTAAATCATCAAAAATAACTGCTTTGAAAGGAATACTCTAACCAAATAAACTCTTATTCCGAAAGCTGCACACGAGCCACCACATTATGTAGTAAACACGACATCAGAAATAGACCACATTAGCCATATAACGCTACGAAACACAGTGGCAACTAATCCTTGTAGTCTTGCAGCAAAAATAGACCACCATTCCATAACTTTAGACCACAAAGTGTTCGCAAACGAGCATTGGTAGAATAAATGGTTTATATCTTCAGCCTCTAGATCACATAACGGACACATGAGGGAGGGGCAGATGATACCTTTGTTTTGCAGATTAAGTCTCGTAGGAATCCAGTTGAGCCGAACCTGCCAAAAAAAAGGATGTTTACTATTATAGGGATGAGTTTATTCCATTTAAATTAATCATCATTGGGTGGAAGAATAAGATTACCTAAGGCACTTATAAGCGACTTGACAGTGTAGATTCCTGAATCAGTTAACGACCATTGAAGGCAATCAACCTAATTAGAAAACTCAACAACTTCGAGCTCTGACTGAAGGTTAATCAGCTCCTCCTTTTCCCGGTCTCCTCTAGGTGGACATCTCCAATTAATCATGCATATTTGACCAGAAAGAATATGTTGAACAATGTGTTCACTCAACAGTCTTTGATTTCTTCTAAAGCAAATAATCTCGGAAACCTTACTTGCAACGGTTCTGACCTACACCATCTTTCCAGAACTAGATTTTTTCTCTGTTACCAAGCCTATATCTAAATAGAGACGATATAAATAAGCCATGTTTAGAAGCCCAATCTCTACATCTTATGATTCGACCCCATGTTCCTTGTTTGATGGATAAAACATTTGTTTCATTTAGACTACCCTCCTCTCCATGAATATCTTTGATAACATTTTTTCATAAATTTTCACCCTCTGTATAAAACCTCCACCATCATTTTGATAAGAGGGCTAAGTTGGTGGCTTCAAGAATTCCGATGCCTAAACCATCAACCTTTCTATTACTTAGAACCTTTTCCCAGGGCACCCAATGATTTTTTCAAGCATCTCCGGTTACTACCCAAAAGAATCGTCTTCGAATCTATTCAAGAGACATCAGAAATGATGCGGGAGTTCTAAAAAGAGATAAATAATTGGCTAATCCATCAAGCACCAATGTTATCAAGGTGAGACGTTCCCAATTGATAGAGACCTAGCTTTCCAGAACGATAGTTTTTTTCTTAAATTTTTGAATGATCGGGTCCCAACTACTTACTTTGTTTATATTACCACCAACCGGCAAGCATAAGTAGATGAAAGGAAGAAAAGTTGCCTGACACTTCAATGAAGAAGCAAGAACATCGACTTCTCCAAAAGTTACATCAACCTTAAAAAGTCTACTCTTTTTAAAATTCACCTTTAAACCCGATGCTAAGTGAAATCATCTCAAAATACGGATTAAGTGTGTAGCTTCCCAAGAGGACCAATTACATACAAAGATAGGGTGGTCAACAAATTGAAGGTGTGAGATACACGTGCTATTTTGCCCAAGGGTGATCCTTTTGTATATATTTTTCTCTTTAGCTTCCAATAATGCAACATGTAGAGTCTTAACCGCAATAATATAAAGGAAAGGGGATAGAGGATCAGCTTGTCTAACCCCTTTCTGGAAAGCGGAATTCATTGGTTGGACTACCGTTTATAAGAATGGAAGTGTGATCAGATTCCAAATATACCTTGATCCAACATCTCTGTTTAGAGCTAAAACCCATTTGAACAAGCACCTATCAAGGAACTTCTAGTTTAAGGAGTCAAAAAGCTTTATCAAGGTCAACTTTAAACACCATCAGTTTGTGATTATAGACCTTCCCCCATAAGATTACCTCATTGATTATCAGAGGGCCTTCCAGAATGTTTATGCCTTCTACGTAAGCCATTTGAATGTCACTAATGGTAGAAGGGATGACCTTTTTAAGCCTATTGACTAAAACTGATGCTAGAATTTTATAATAACATCCTAGGAGACAAATAGGTTGAAGATCTGCAAGTGTGATGGGATCTTTTATCTTCTTTATCAAAGAAATAAATGATGAATTACCTCCTTTTGGTATGAAGGCGGATGAGTGAAAATAGATAACAGAATTCGTTATGTCTGACATCTAAAATACTTATTTCTAACTTAATTTAACTTTGTGCGATATTGCTAAAATTATGACTTTTTTTTCAATATTTTGAGATTACCCCTATCATTGCAAACTTTAATATATTAAAAAGGGTTAATGAATTGAAAATGTATCATACTTGACACTTTTTGTTATTGTGTGTACTAAACTTTTTTTTTCTTATCGTGTGTACTAAACTTTTAAATTTCGATTATTATGTGTATTTTGTGACCATTTTACCCTTACTATTTTCAAATTTTGAAGGGTAAAATAGTCATTTTACATGGCTGAATAGTCACAAAATACACATAATAATTGAAATTTGAAAGTTCAGTACACAATAAGAAAAAAGAAAGTTCAGTACACACAATAACAAAAAGTGATAAGTATGATACATTTTCAAGTCATTAACCCTATTAAAAATATCTATTTAGTATGTTTAATGTCTAACGCCTAACTACAGTTAGTTTGTAGCTTTTGCAGCTAGACATAAGTTACCAAATCTAACCATCCTCATTTCGCATGTCATTTCAAAGCCAAAACAATCAATACATTGTAATGCGTTTGTATTACGAACCCAGTACAAATTCGATACCCATGACGTATGCATATGACAGATCAGTCGATGTTGATTGGTGTTGATTACCTGGATGACTTTGTTTACTTGCTAGATACGAATGAGTTGTGAATGAGTTAAAATAAATCTCTTATTGAAATCAGCCAATATATACCAACAACCTATGTGGGTCTAATTACTCTTAGCACATATACAACAAATGTGGATCAAATTACTAGAGCAAATAAAAAACAGAATTATAAAGATTATTCAACTTTTTATTAAATCGAAGAAAACAAACATAACAACAAAGTTGTATATAAAAAATAACAAAAATAAATAAGTCTCGGCTTTTCTAACATACAATACAACCAGTTTTTCCATCTCATACGTTGGACTTCCTCCATAAGACACCTCCATTTTGTTCTGCGATCGTTTAAAGACGATTAAAATAACGAGACAGTGTTTTTCCCGAGCTCAATTATCAAAACTGGATCATTGTCATCTGTTGCATTTGGTGAATTAAGTTGTTTGTGAAAATGGAGAAGACATATTTTTTTGTTGTTTTGTTTTTTCATCTGACGCTAAACAAAGTTGTTGGACTTTATTTATATAGATCTGAGTTGAGCCAAATATTGTATGAGTAGGGGATATGGTATCAACTAACATTCCACTTATTTACGATGTTAGTTGTTGCAACACTGATTTTCAAAATAATTTTAATTGTAGTTGACGATCTCAATGGTTATCAAAACTTTCTTCAACATTGAATAATTAAAGCATATATAGTTACAAAACACAACTTGTTTAAATACAATTACAAGACAAGTTCCAAAACAAAATTACATTTTGTTGGGGGTGTAGCAGACTATTAAATAAAATGATAAGCATGTGAGAAATACGTGTACATTAGGTGTAGAAAGGCAGAATCGGCAAAACATAATTCGGTGTTCTAGTTTTAAAAATATGCAATAAAGTTGAGTTAAGTTAAAAATAAGTGTCTCTTTTATGTCGATTTTGCAAATGTACCTATTATTTATAGGTGTGTTTCTTTACATAAGAACCTATCAATTGTTGAACAGTCTCGTCCATCCTTTGTTGATGGAATGGAATAATTCTTTGGATGTAGAATGATGGTGCAATTTTATAACTTATCAGTTCTTAATAAAACCATTTTTCACAGACCATATGGTTTATAATTTTCCAACTAGGATATGGGGAGTTAAAGAGCTGAGGAAAGCCGCATGTTTACTCAAATTAGACTTTAGTATTAATTTTCTTATTATCTTCGCTACTTCATATCAGTATATGACTTTGAAACTTGTGACTTTTGCTACACAAAATATTAATCTGGTATACATTACAATAAAACAAACCAAAGTCAAACGTGATTAACTTGTCGACTTGAATTTTCAATCTATTAAGGATTTATGTTGCATTGAGGATTGATAACTTTTACACTCTCTTTGATCAAACGTGATTAACTTGTCAAACGTGATTAACCATCATACAATTTTATTAACATCGTTCTTTTTTCTCATTCCTAAGCTCTTAGCATACATGCATATATATTTCGGAATGTTTTAACACTTTTTTTAAAATAAATTTGATTTGTATTGTAGTAAAAACTTGGCTCCTCAATCAAAGGGTTGACTAAAGCTTTGAAGGAGAACCATTGATTTATTATAACTTGAATGGGGTTAGCACTCGGGGTATCATGATTACAGAAGCATAGAACTTTGATCCATTCATGTATGTTGGTGACAGAGAATTGAATGTCATATTGATTATTTAGAGAGGTATCATATTCTCTACTATCATATCATATGTCATTGCTTCTCAAATACATACAACTCTATCATATACGGGATTTTTGTATACTAGCAGAACTATTTGTATTATATAGTGTGTCAAAGTAATTATGTTTATGTACTAGCGAATCATGGATTGATAAATAACATGGTTTGTATTGTTTTTGCGTTCTTGCTAGAAAAAGTACAAACAGAAATGTAATTTTATAAACTCAAGAACTAAAAAATGGAAATTCGAAGTACATAGCAACGTTTAAAATGATAATCTACATAAGGGTTATATATTTTTATTTTACATTCTTTAAAACATGACTTTAATACTACAAATACTTTTTTCAAGATATTTGTATGCATACCTAACTTATTATCTAGGTCCGCTCATATTTTCTTCATTCCATTATTGGGAGTTTTAAAGCATCATTTATGTTGCATAGCTCTAGTTGCTTCACCCATACCGTGGGTGTTCGTATGCATCTATTACATATTTCCTTATCATCTTTATATTCCTTGTTTTTCTTTTTTTATTCAAATCCAATCAAGTTGTAGCAAAAAGTGAATGTCTCTACATCAACATGTACTGAACTTAAATATATTGAGACCATCAAGTGATTCATATCAAACAAAGTATGTTGCTAGCTATTCGATCTAGAGAAATCATTGCATCATTGCATTTCACAGATTGTATCGAGAACACACGTACGAATCAATATCTTTTAAACTACGTAAGTTAAATATGAAAGTATTATCTAATTAAGTAAGTGTTATCACATATGTTACTGTACCGGCGTTTCATATGGAATGAAGTGTCATGCTAGCTATTTGATGTAGAGGAATCATTGCATTTCATTGATTGTATCTATAGAGCACATACGGGATCAACATAGTTTGAACTAGGTAAGCCGAATATGGAAGTATCGTCTAACTAAGCAAGTGTTATCAGATACAATACTATACTGGTGTTTCATGTGGAATGAAGCGTGTCTTCCTATTCAATCGAGGGGAATAATTTACATCATTGAATGTATCAAAAACGCACATACGAATTAATATATTTTGAACTACATAAGTCAAATAAGTAAACGTCGTCCTCCTAAACAAGTCTTGTCACAATGAGACTATATTTTTATTATTATTATAAATTAGTTTAAATATTTTATATTTTTAAATAATTTGTACTTTTGAATCATTTTCGATTAATTTAAATCTATAGTGACGACAATGTCGTCACAAAAGGTTTGATGGGAAGCTTTCGTCTCGGAGGGAAATTCTTGTTTGACCAAGGCCAAAAGATAACATCGTCGTTAATCCTATAACGACGACTGTCGTCACTATAGATAAAAGTCAAGGTTAAGGTTTGAACACAATGGGCACATGAGCGGTTTTGGGCCGGCGCACCATCAGCAAACGAGCCGGGCCCAACTCACCAAGGGGCACTAAAATTTTTTATACCCATTATATGTACTAGGCCCAACCCACTCTTTTTATTTTGTAGAAGTAATATTTTTGTTGCAAGAATGATTTTTGTTCGTATTTTTGGCTTTTCGTACTTGATTATGGTCTATGGATATTATAATATAGGGGCACCTTTTTTTTTTTTTTTTTTTTTTTTTTTTTTTTTCATGCCGGGCCTAATTTTTTTTTTGACGTTCTCAGCACCGCCCCTGAATGGGCAGTTACTTTCTGATAGTGATGATGAGGTGTTTGAGCCAAATAATCCAATGGGCAGTTACTTTTCATCAGCAGGAGGACATAACGAGCTTGAAGGCTATCTTTCTGATGATTATGCGGCACAGGTCTATGACTTACCTGGGCAATTTGAGGAATTTAGCAATCAGTTTGATTTCAAGCTTCAAGGCCGTTCGAGGAAGTAATTTTTTATTTGGATTTGTTTATTTGTTTTGCATGTCTTTTATATGTTTTTTAATGGTTGTTCTAGTTGTTGGTAGCTAGTTGTTCATTTTATGGCATGTCATAAATATTCTAGTTGTTGTTCAAGCGGTTTCTTGAGGTTAATGTGGCGTTTCAGCCACATTCCATTGTACTTTGAATGACTTTTTGGTTAATATATTTTACCAAGGTGGAGTTCCTTTTTACCCAAAAAAAGGTTTGAACACAATCTGTTTTTGTTTCGAAGAAGCCGGTTGCTACTAAGGAGAAAATCACTAAGGAGACAACTACGAATGGGAAGGTTATTGCTACATCAAACCCGTTTGATGCTCTTGATATGGACGATACTGATGATAATGGTATTCTTTGTGCAACAAGTGTTTCTCCTAAGAATAGGGCTGATTTGGAGATTTCTAAGGGTGGTAATGGAAGTACTACTCCTATTGTTGAGAAAATTGGGAAGATTGAAAACTTAATTATTAAATAGAAAGTTACTCTTGTGGATGATGATGGTAAACCTCTTAAAAATGTTGATGTATCAACTATAGGGGGTAACCCATTCTCTAAGGTGGAAAATGTGGTAGTTTCTGACATCGATGATGATTAAGTTTTTGATGATCACATTGGGACCTTGTATTCTGGAAGTGGAGGTAAGGAGCAGAGTCTTTATAAGCAATGAAAAGCGGATACGGGTGACGACAACAATTATGCTGATGATGATTTTGGCATCTTTCCTAAACAATTAAACGCTGCTGGAATTCAAGACTTTTGTCTCAACTAGGTTGTTTTTATTTTTGCAAAAAATTTTCTTATTTTTTTGCTGGTTTTGGTTTAGTAGTCTTATTGGTTGTAGCTAGTTGTCTTTTATGGCATGTCATAAATGATTTGTGGTTGTATCAAGCGATTGCTTGCGGTTAATGTGGTATTTCAGCCACATTCCATTGTACTTAAACATTTTTTTGGAGTAATATATTTTAGCGGGTGAAAGACCCTTTACCCAAAAAACTTTTAGCGACAAGCAAGCAACGACATGTAGTTGCTAAAAGTTTTGATCAATGTCCGAGCTATGAATCTAGGTTTTTAGTCATTTAGCTTACCTTTGCGACGACATCGGTCGTCGGTAAAACTCCCCATCGTGAGAAGTCAAAATTGTTGTAGTATATCGAGTATTGACACCAGCTACGACCGGTGTGGTTAGGGCCGTCCCTGAATCTTTGAAGGTCCTAGACTAACTTACATAATGAGGCATTTCGAGAAAAAAATGTTATATATAAAGTGTCACCGTTTATAAGATATAATGCAATTATTTATGTAAACGTTCAATATATTACTCCCTCCGTCCCAAAATTATTGTCCCCTATTGACTTTTTCGGTCTTTCCATCTTAACTTTGACTAAAAATATTTTTATTTGTGTTATATAATTTTTGATAAAAATCATACCAAATGAAAATACATTTAAAACTCAATCCGTTCATATATTTTGTATCAATTATTATGTAATATAAACAAAAATACTTAAGGTCAAAGTTGAAAAGTAAAGACCGGAAAAGTCAATAGGGGACAATAATTTTGGGACGGAGGTAGTACTAATTTAAGATATTTTCTCATCTAAATACTGTTTTTTTCATGAAAAATATGTGTACATATGCATATAATTGTTAACGAAACAAATTTGAGGCCATAAAAATTTTGACGTCTTGAGCGATCGCTCACCTCCCACACCCTCAAAGACGGCCCTTAGTGTGGTGATGCACTGATGCCGACCCTCTCCCCGACCCCAACTCCATACCTTTTGCTCTAAGAACTGTAAGGATATGTAACTGATGAATTTCCCCAAATATAAAATTCTGAAGCTTTAAGCCTAAACATGTAACCTGTGCATGTCGTCTGTGTGTACGAATTTTAGAAACCATATATTGCTTTACCAGATTCGATAGTGATGACATAAATGACTTATATATAAGTACTTAAACCGTAACGAAATCTATAAAAGTCGAACAATGATAGTACTCCAAACCATTAACTATGTCGTTGTGTCATTCGTACGTGGAAATGAATAGTCATCATCAGTGTCACAATAGCGCATGTGCTACCCACAAGATCAGCATGTGTAGCTCCATTTTGTAGAAGTTCCTTATTTTATTTGTTGTATTTATCATATTGAAATGGCTATTGGCACGTGGTGACAACTTCTTAACACTAGTCATGCCTGCGTATTGTGAAGCACATGGTGAAAATATATGCAAACTGATTTACCTTCCTGTAAAACAGCTTTTCTCTACTGCTTATCTTAGCAATTTATACATGCACGCTCGATCTCAAGCAATTCATCATACAAAGACGCATATTAAATTAGGCTAACAGTGCTTTTATAACCTCCAACGAAGGATAACTATCATATCGGAAATGAGATCAAAATCTCACATTCGTGAATTCCTCATAGGAATATGAATAAATTTAACTTGAGTTCCTCTTATACTGATAATTGGATTAGTGATCAAAAATCAATTTGTACAAACGATCAAGATGTAACTTTGTTTTGCTGGGTGTTATTTCTAATAAAGTTCTATCACCATCCATTAAGAAAAGGGGCTTTAATTTATAACCAACCATATACAGTACGTATTCCGTATTGCCATAAGCTCCTGATCGATCAGTATTGGCAAAAGAAGTTAAAGGATGGAATAAACTTCCATATATTTGCCTGTTAGGTGTGTTTTCGCAAATTAGCTTCAGTAATAAACTCTAACTGATTTGCAGTGCTTCAGTGCCTCATATGGGCAGGTATTAAACTCCTCGATCAAGCAGACACATGGAATTCTTTGTCGCAGTTAATCTATATAAACGCAAACCATTCAACTTCAGATAATCATGCAACGTTCTTCATTTCTTAACATGGAATTGGCTTCACCCTCGACACTGAGCGCATCACAATCAACCTCAAACACTTCCCTAAAATTTGATAATGCAACTGTAAGATATTCAAAAACATTTCTCTGAGAAAATCCAAATTTAATGAGGATTGTGAAATCTGCCTAAGATAACCTAGCTCGTATATTGTCCTCATATTCTCAAATTCCTATCTGTTACACACTTATGTTAGCAATTTTTTTGTACGTATATGTTTTTTCAACGGCACTGAATTTATTAAGACGATAAGCTAATTAAGCTAGAAACTGTAGGATAGTAGATAAACAGGCCCAAGCCCGATTTGTGGGTTTAGGGTATTAGGGTTTCACCATTATAAATAATGGTCATTAATAAAGTTATACCTACGGGGTTTACAATATTCCAACATGGTATCAGAGCGGGTCTGATCCTCAGACCTTGGTGGCTATGTTGAGCCGCCTCCACCCTAGGCCACCCCGTCAAACCCTAATTATACAACATAGAAAAAAAAAAAAAAAGCCGTAACTTTCAACCCACCAATACAACAGTTACTTGTTTTATTTTTTCCAAAGTTCACTTTTTGAGATAATCCAACTGCGGATACGTAAGAAGGAAAAAGGAACGAATAAACATTTGGTTACTCGGCGAACGTGCGGAAGGAAAAAGGATTTAACTCCTTGGTTTCAATATGATCACTACGTATTGTTTTTGATTTTGTATTGTTGATTTATATGTTTTTGGTTTTGATAAAGTTTAGTGAAAGTTTTATCGTTTGTTTAATTTGTTAGTCGATTGTTCGTACGATTTTGTTACCAGTCGACTTAGTTGACCGTTGGTACCAGTCCCTAAAGTCGACCGTTGGTACGGTGTTGTTACCAGTCGACTTAGCCGACCGTTGGTACCAGTCGACTAAAGTCGACCGTTGGTATGGTTTTGTTACGAGTCGACTAAAGTTATGCTTTTATTACGTTAATGTTTTGTTTTTCTTTTCTTTTCTAGTTTGCTACTCCAGTCCGAGCTTTCGCGATTTCGCCGCTCGGACTGTGGGGGAGTATTAGTAGATAAACAGGCCCAAGCCCGATTTGTGGTTTTAGAGTATTAGGGTTTCACCATTATAAATAATGGTCATTAATAAAGTTATACCTACGGGGTTTACAATATTCCAACAGAAACTAGCACTGGGGAAGAAAAAACATTACAACAAGATGCAAGCGATACCGGATTACAAGACTAATTCATCTAGAAAAGTTGAAGATATTGTATCGCATTTTAATACATATGAAAGAGGTTGAAAAAACCTCATCTAGAGTTTCTAAGGCTAAAATTTCTGCCTTTTGGGATCCACTAGCGTTACGCCATGACTTGCAAGACCACTGGATCTTGCATAGAATGACCTCAATCTGGTTGTTGTGAAACCATATCATAGCAATTTTTGTATAATTAATAGTCTTATGTCGACTGAGTAACTTTAGACATCATGTTGGAAACGTCTCATTTTGTTTATAAGTGTTTGATACGTGTGACAAACTGACACTCTCTATACTATATTCTAACTTAAATGAGTCTCATTACGTTCATTTAAAAAGGCATGTAACCTACATTTTCCAACAACCAGGGCATCTATTAATGGAAAAAAAGGGAAGGTTGGAAATCAAAGACTAATTGATATGGAATTCAGAATAAATTGCAAACTGATATTCTATAATAAAAAAAGAAAACAATAATGCAGTCTTAATGAACAAAAAAAAATGGATATCTATATTAGTGAGGGTATAAGCTTGTTTGTCCATCCAAATGGCATTTTTTTGCTGTAAGGGACTATTTTTATGCTTTTAATTTGGATTATTCCCCCGAAAGAAACTTACAAATATTTGATTTGTTTGAATTGAAATACCCACTAATTTAGAATAACTAGACTTTATGCAAGAAATTCTCTTATATCGTTCTCATGTATTTTTTGAACCGAACCTTTTAAAATATTTTGCTTCAAAAGTTGTAATGTGGAAGATGTGGTCTTTTTTTTGATGTAACCCTGATTATTCTAGAGAACATTTTTTACGATCGTGTTTGAATATAATTTTTGTACATGCCTTTTGACTACTTTATGTTTGTTTGTAAGAACATTTTGATGCATTATGTAGGATGAACTTTTTGCGTAAATAATTAAAATCCTTATTTTCTAAAAGTACAAAATGAACAATACATAAGATAGGGCAACTGATTGATAAACACGTGTCGTAATGATCATGTTTTTATTTTGGAATGATATATATGTAATGGAAATTAATTTTAGTTATAAGAGCAAACGGTATAATGACAATCCTCCCACGTTATTGCTTAACATACGTGCGTTAAGGTGCGTTAAACCTTACCGAGCTTGTGCGTTAAAGCTACGTTAACGTGGCAAGTTAAGGAATTGACGCAGCGTTAAGCTGTGAAAAAATTTACATAAAGGCCCCCTTTGGTTTGGATGGTGTCGATGGTTTGGATGGTCTCAATGAAGGAGGAAGATGGTGTCACTATATGTGTGTGTGTAGGTGTGGTAGGAGGAAGAGGATGATGGTATTTAATGAAATATTTGCACTTTAGTCCTTGTGTAGTGTGGTTGTTACACTTTAGTCCCTGTGGTTTTAGTAGCATTTTTTTCCCTCCTTCTCGTAAGGTGTTTTTTTATTGAATTTTTAAGGTTATTAATAAAATATTTGGGTTGTTGAATGAATGAAATAGTTAAGGGGTTAATTCATAAATTAGTGTTATAGTTGAGTTAAGGTGAGTTATTATACCATGGTGTTTTTTGTGAGTTAAGATGAAAAGGTTAAAGCTGATGTGGCGGTGAGTTAAACCTTAACTCGGTGTGATCATACCGTGTGCTCTAAGAGGTTTTTGCAGTCAACTAGGTTAATTTATCAGTTGATGCATCAGTCTAAATCAAAGTTTCATCCCGCTTTTATATGATGCGATAATGTTGCTGCCACAATTATCACGTGTTCATGCGCGTACAAAACACATTGAGATTTACTTTTACTAAAGGTTCGCTTAAACGCAGCTATGTTACATGTATCTCTCTAAATAAAATATATATGGAAAATAGTTCAAGAACTTGATTCGGCCGTGTCGTCAATAACCGGTTTACTTTACCTGATTTTACTGTCTCATTCCGACTTATTTAATTTTCATGTTAAATGAGGATTCTTGGAACATATTATTACAGTTTCCGGCTGTTGTTCCCTCTAGAGTGATTATAATCAATAACTAGGTTATAGAATCACTCTCCATGTTAACATATGTGAATTTAAAGTAGTTTTGTGAAGAACAAGCAATAACCAATTTTAAGAAGATTTACACAAAATGTTTTCAACGTTTAAAATTCTTATTAGAAATGAATCAAATTTTTTTGTCAAAGATTGTTTGCTGAATAACAATCTTAGTTAAATGACAGTTGAGGTGATCTCCTCTACAACATAGACACAATACCTAAGTTGCGGTTTAAGTATAAATTTATACTTACTCCCTGAAAAGTTCAATGACCTAAGTTCAATTAGAGGAGCAAAATACTTTTGAATGTACTTCTTCTTAATTGTAAGAGATAACATTTACTCCACTATAAACATTATCTTTTATAGAAGAAAATTAGGGTTTCCAAAGGTTTTCACTTTACACGTGTTGAGCATTTATTGGTTAAGGGATATACTATTTTTTAGAGAACAACGTTGGCTACTGTTGCACATTTTACCAACTCTAGAAAGGTGTTGAATCCTACAAAGATTTGGTATATCACTTTTTGCTTTTTTAGTTTTTCCGCCTTTGACATTCTAGACACTTGAGATTCTTTCTTAGTATCTAGGATTATGAGGTGATCAGACATCGTTCAATGAGGTATTGTCAAGGCTCACATAACTGAACACCTTTTTAGGAACTTGTACTTCAGTCACTGAACTGCACCGGCACTGAAGTGAATACTCTGTCTTCAATAACTAAGACGGAGTTGTGCTGAGTATTTACTCATCGACTATATTATACTTGGGCTATTTTATGTTCAAAGTCATTCAAAGANGATATACAAATAGTCTAAGTTAATCAAATGTAGGTGAGCCAACATCTTCTTCTTACAGATAAAATTAAATAAAGCAGTGAATAGATTAACAAAATTTCATTTGATATTCATTCAGAGATTAGAAGAACACATATTTATTTCTTTAAGGATGGTAGGATTTTGACTGGCTTGAGGAGGTTCTTCTGATTTCTTCCTTCAGCTTCAACAATGATAGTGGATGCAAGGTGCGAAAGGTTTTGATTTAGTATGAGGTTTCTTGATGATTCACCATGAGAGAACTGAGCTTTGTATTTTTAGACATTTCTCATCATAGCATTGTCAAACTGTCTGCCCAGAGGTCATGTGACCAGTTCCTTTTCATATTTTGCAAATGAGAACTTTGTAGCAGTCATCTAAAAGATGATTGGTATAACCACAAAGTTCACATGGTTTGATTTTGTTAGGTTTTGATTTGATTGATTTTGAAGATCTTGTTGAGATTTTAAAATTTTTGGAGGGAATCTCTTTAGCATTTCCTTTATTAGAATTAACAAAGGATTATCAGCTTCAGCTTCATTTGAGATTTCTTTGTCATTTTCAATAGGAACTAAAGGTTTGGACAGTGAAATGTTTGTCCATCTATCAATGATGTTATTTTTAAAGTTGGTAGACTTTCTTTGTGTGACAGGCTATAGGATTGATTTAGTATTTGTCCCAGAGCTTGGTTCCGCTCCTTAAGGCTTGTTCAGTAAAGGAAGTGGGGTTTTATCCATTGAATCTGATTCATTAGCAGATTCAAAGTCAATGTCAGTCACTGAAGGTTTTAGACTTTCAGTGACATTAAAGTTAGGTGATTGGAATTCAGAGGCCAAGATTCTTCCGGTTTCCAATTTGGAATTTAGTTAGGATCATGTCTATTAACCTAGTTTAAAATAGGGGTCCCCATTTCATGATCATACCATGTGGATGATCTTAAAAAGACTAGCTCACTTGATTCCTTTTTTGAGAATTTTCAGTGAGTTGAACAACTCCTAACATTTTTAGTTTTCGATTTGGAGTTTGCTCATTGATGCATTGACTAACCCTATTTGAGATATTGAACCAAGACTTAGTGATAGACTTAACTTCATTAAGTTCCTTTCAAAGGGCTTGATTTTCTTTTAGTATCTTAGTGTTAGCATGCTGAAATGGAAGGGCGGTAAGTTTAGCTTGTGTCAGTTCTAGCAATTCTTCCTTTCAAGTGATTAGTTCCAAAACACGATTCCTATATTTTGACATCAAATTCTATCTTTGTCCTTCTACAAACTTAAGATCTACACAATCATAATTAAGAAACATTTTTCCATCATCATTATCTCCATTTGTAGAAGTGTGTGTACCTTTTTTATTGTGATGTCAAACCATTCTCTATTTCTGGCCAGCCTGTTATCTTCCAACAACAACATTTTAATCATCAGCCAAGGTCATGACTACCTTGACGATTAACTTTTCATCATCATCAGATGATACTTCTTCTGCATTCCAGTCATAGGATTTGATCGGTCCTAAAACAGTTAACTAATATTAACCAAGGATTTGGTCAACAAAAGTCAAACTATCAAAGAAACAATGCAAAACCAAGGAGTATAGTTATTCCCGGGTCGTTAAAGTCCCAAGAGATGTGATATTCTGTGTAAAAACGAGTTTAGGATCACAATATGTTGAATAGAAAGAGGGATATATGAACAAAAATCGATCACTTTTAAGAAAGTTAAAATCTGTAAATTACAGCGACTTAAATGCAAATTAAACAAAATAAAAATAGAAAACTAAAATTAAAAATGATGATTAACTAAATTATAACAAAAATAAAAAGTAAATATTAATTATGATTATTAAAACTAAAACAAATTATCTAAAAATGAGAAAATAACTTAGGAAATGAAAATGAAATTCTAAAAATGTAAAATAACTTAGAAAATGATTAAAAACTTAAAAACTTATTTATCTAATTATTTATATAATTATTATTACTTAAAAACTATTTCTAATTACTTAAACAAATTAAATATACAACTAAATAGGAGATTATCCTAAAAAATTGCAAATTCAATTTCTAAAAGTCTATGTTAACTTAAAACAAATTTTAGAAAATTAAAACTATTTCTATAACTATTTAATTATTACTTATTAATTATTAACTATTTATTAATTATTATTAATATAATAAACTAAAAAGAAAATGAGAAAATGTTATGGAAAATAAACTAAAAACTTTAAAAAGTCTAAAAATATGTAAAACTTATTTTAGAACTCAAAATAAATTTATTATGCTAATTATATAATTACTATTAATTAATTACTAATTATTTATTAATTATCTAATTAATTAACTAAAATTACAAAAGCTATTATATGAACAGTGAAAATTGCAAATATAATTTTTACAGATTCTAATAAACTTATAAAACTTAGAAAAATTATAAAAAGTTATCCTAGATAATTATTTAATATAAAAAATATTTAATATATTTATTTTAACTAAGCCTATTTAACTGTTTTTGATTTTTTATAAATATTAAATGAACACAGAAAAATCTAAAACTTTTTCTAAAATTACTCTAAGGTGACAGGAACTTAAGAAAAATATAAAAAAGCTAGGTTGTTAACAAAAATAAGCAAATGACTTAAGCTAATAAGACCTAATAAGCACTTATTCTATTTTTTTATTTCTTTTTGTGGTTTTTCTTTTACAAAACTATTAAACTACTGTAATTATGAAAGTTTAATGAAGACAAAAACTTAAGAACTTAAAAATAAGCTGAAATGAGCTTATGAGCTTTCACAGTGAGCTTTTGGGCTCACAGTGGATGATATAAGCTCAAGTAAGCTTGGAACAAGCTTAATACTGAAAACCAAAAGTGAAATAATATGAAAACAAGTGAGATAGACTGAAAATGAGAAAATGGAACAATGGAATTCACTGAGAAGCTTGAAATAAGCTAATAAGCTATTCCACTTAACACTAACAACCAAACACTCCTTGCAGTCAAATGTTGGCTTAATTTAAGCTTATAGAATAAGCTCAAAAAGCCAAAATATGAACTGAAGTAGCAAGTAGGGTTGGTAGGCTTTCCAAAAAGCTAAAGCTTACCTTGTGGGGTCCACTGGTTAACTTTTTAAGAGCTTATGAAGTTGGCTTGATTTCACTGAATTGCTCAGTGGTTTGCAAAATGGGACAAGGTTAAAGCTAGTTGCAGCCCTATTAAATAAGCTAGAAATAGGAAAATAAGCACTGAAATAAGAAGTTGTGTTGCTTGGCTTCTCAAAGAACCAAAAATCACAAGCTAAGCTCAAGAAATGAGCTTTTGATGAGCTTGTGAAAATTACCACTTACACTGACTACTCAGTGAAATGGAATGATATTTGCAGACATATTAAGCAAAGATTAAGCACTTAGAATAAGCATTTATGGCAAATAAGCACTCAAATCATGTAGTCAGCCACAAGAGATTCACAGAAAACCAAATTGCACAAAGTAACAAGCTCTAATGAAGCTTGTGCAAGCTTATGAAAATGAATACCACAACTGTGCACAGGGCACTTTTTCAGAAAAGTAGTAACAAAAAGCCTTAGAAAAAGCAGTGTAATAAGCAAACTAAAAATTAACCCACAAGCTAAATCCAAAGTTTATTCAAAAATAAATTTTGTGAACTTTTGACTTTGTATGAAAACTTAGAAAGTTGACTTATGTGAACTTTGATCTTGATTTAATCACTGAGTAAGTTGTTTTAGGCTATAATAAGACTAGATTAAGCAATCCTAACAACTTTAACACACATAATCATAGATTAGCAACATGGAAATTTAACACAGATTCATACAAATGGATTTCAAGTTGATTTTGACTTTTTATGAAATGACCAATTGATTTTATGACTTGTATGAACTTAATATGCCTAAGTGAACATGAAATGACCAAGAACAACAAGCAACAAACACTGGAACTCCAATATGACAGTAAATCCAAACAATCCTCACAGATTATGAAAATGAGATTTTCAAAACAAATGAAAGATTTAAATCACAAGATTGATTCCAAACTGTTTAACTACTAATATTAAGCATAATCAAGTACATAAACAACACTTATAACATCAAGAACATAAGAATCCAAATTTCACTATTTTCACAGTGAAAATGGATTTTCATCGGGACCATTGTGGGGATTGTCAGACGTGTTAGTCACATTTAGTGATCGGGTTTTGACGTTTAGTTAAAAATAAACTTACGTACAGCGTTGAACGTACTAAAAATGTCAATTTGAAAATCCTACGAGTGGAATAGTATGCAAATGTTATTGTGATGATATGTAGACTATTTCTAGTCCGAATGAAGTGTCCCTGCTAATAATGCATGAATTCGCAGCTAAACCAAACCGGTTACGCGAATATGAATACACGTAAACCCCGTTTACGATGAATTGAATGATATGCATGAATAGTACCTTCCCTCCGGGAATGAATAGTGTCATGTGAATAGTAACTTTTTTCAGAATCACAAATGGACTCCGAAAATGATGAATAGTAAAATGATGAATAGTGATCGGTGAATAGTAAATGATGAATAGTAACTTGTGAATAGTGAAATTGAAGAATTGCCTTGAAAATGCAGGTTGTCACAATAATAGTTTAATTAAACGTATACATGTATTATGTATACATAAGTTTGTAGTTTTTATTTTATCATATGGTTTTAAAGTTCCAATTGTCGTGAAACATTCAAGTATTAACTCATAGATTCTTAGGTTATAATTATAATTCATATTCTCAAAAGTTTGAAAATGAGGGGTATTTTGGGTATTATAGATGTTCAAATTTCCGGGTCTTACAATTCTTCCCCTCTAAAAGAAAATTTTCGTCTTCGAAAATTGAAGTCGCAAAATTTAGACGGTAACGTAGCAAATCACAAAAGAACGTCACAATTAACCTCACGCTCGGGGAGGTCCTTCCAAAAGAATCTTCACAAACAAAATTTTCTCATGACTCGATCCTGACACACTTGGATAGCCCCAGGCTCTCCAATAGAATACAAATCATAACCATCTGATTCAACAAATGCGAAACAAAGGTGTAGCAGATGACAGATGATAGATAAAATCCTACAAGGAGATACACTAAACACATATATTCCTACGAAGAGATAGTGATAAACGTTAAATCTTCATCAATTCCTACTGAATTCTGAACGAATGAAGGAACTTGCCAAAGTCGAAGGATCACAAATCAAATCATCAAATGTATCCAGAATCTCATCAAGAGATGGGTAACATATTCACATTGACGTTCCAAATCACAATCAGAGTATCAAAACGTATCAAAGGTATAACCGAAGAGATAGAATAACCGTACAGATAAGAACGAATCCAAGATCTAACGCGTCGCGGACCAAAACTTCTTCAAATGTCAAAACGTCAAACTTATATATACTTCTTCTGAAAGTGTGCTGCAAAACGCGATTCTCTGTCACGATCCCTGCAGGTGCGCCATGTAGCTTGAATAATCTTCTGCCGAAAGAAAATCTCTGCCGATCTTCTAAGCAAGCTGTCTTAGTTGATGCTCTACTGTAGATCATCTCGTGTCATCCTTCCTGCCTGTGCGGAAATCTCTAATGCAGTCACCACCGTCTTCACGCCATCCCGTCCATCTCCAGCCAGCTGCTTCTCTCATTCTTCATCCCACAACAGTTACTCTTCGAGAATGTCATAGAGGTTTCTTCAAACGTAGAATGTCAACACAAAATAGAAAGATTATCATACCATGTTTCTCTTTCGCCCCTGAATATACTAAAATGACATACCATAACAATTTGTCCCTGTATACATGAAAGACACGATTATCAATTTCACAGGAATAACTGGAGTAGTAACCAATACAATTGGTATTACAATACTCATAGAAGATCATATGAATACGAAAAGAAATTCAAGGAATACTTCACTCTTCACAAAAGACATGACTCGATTCAGCTCCCAACAATAAATACCATCGTCATTCTCCTCCACGAATAAAACAAAACACAAAAAGATACACAACGAACATTCCAAGCAAATCAAATAACTCTCGAGGCAAGTCTCATCAAATGAAGTATCTCCGCAACTGCGAGGAATTAACGCACGAGTTTTCCAAAACAAAGATGATCATAACGATTACCAGGTTTAGGAACCATGGTGCAGAATTTGAGTTTCATGAATCGACAAAGATGACATTTCTAAGATGACCGTTGTTAGCATCTCGATGCTTAGTCAACAAATCCATATCCAGTATAATATCAAAACGAACATCTCCAACGTAAATAGATTAGCAAAACATAATCCTCTTCAAATATCTCCAGAACGTATCGAACAAATCGGATATTCATGATGGAAGGTCACAAGATTATCATAAAGATAGAATAGATAAGGTCAAAATTAACAAAAGAAAACGAACCTTAATATGCTTATCAAAAGCAAGAGGAAACATAGAATGCGTCGAACACGTCGGATTCATTCGTACGCGAATTCTCCAAACAGACGAAAAGGCATCTAAACGAATGACAAACGAATCAAGGATCGATGTTCAAAAGACAAAGATAATTCTCAGAAAACTTATAAGGCATTACTACAAGGTCTCAAAGCATTTTAACTTATGTTGCAGGTTCTGATAAATCTTCTAAATCTCCGGAACGATTGATCTCATAAAGGCTTAACTAAAAGCAGAGGCAGAAATCAGAGTGATGCGGAAGCAAGATAACTTACCAACGTCTGATTATATATCTACCCAATCCTCACCGGTCAAAATAAAGCTCTTAAGGGGATAAACTTAAGGCAAAACCTTCCAAAGTTATTCCTAAAGCTTCTAAGGTGCAAACCTAAGGGTCCAAAACTCACAGACCATAACTTAGGTACTACAAGTCGTAGCGTTAGCTCTGATACCATAATTGTAACACCCCAACCCGACATGGGTCTAGAGCGCTACAGTATGGTGACATATCAAACTATACAAAGCATACAACGCAAGCGAAAGACTTAAAACAAAAGATTACAAGGGAAAAATCTAAAAGTACAAAAGAAATACTAAAACTATAAAAGAAATGAAAATACAAACTAAACAAAGTCTAATCTAATCAAGTCCAAAACTAGTCCAACTGTAATGGGCTTCTAGTCCATGGGTTAGTCCCACTAAAGCTCCTATGCTCTCTCTCACCCAAACCCAGCTTCCAACCTAAAACATGCCGCAGGAAAGGAAAATGCGGCTAAGCTTCAAAAGCCCAGTGAACAGATATATAGCGAAACAAACGGATAATCGAAATGTATATAAGTAATAGAAAAGGGAATCATAAGCTCCTGCTGAAAAGGATATCATCTGTCAAATGCATAAGAGATCAGCATACACTGAACGAATATCATGAGTCAAAGGGAAACGAAGTATCAAAGATATATCACATAAGCATAATCATAAGGGAAAGGTAATGAGCACGTATAAACAAAGAAGCATCCAAACAAGGTACTTGAATGGACAAACGAATCATAGGAAAGCCACGAGCCGACCTGCCAAGGTACTTGACAGATCTCCTACATACATACATACATACATACATACATACATACATACATACATACATACATACATACATACATACATACATACATACATACATACATACATAATCCATAATCACATATCAAAGGATACGGAGAGGGGAGGCCTCTCGGTACCACATATCCACCATATCCAAAAGTTGTACATGGATCCATGTACCAGAGGAGTGAGGGAAAAAGGCACATACCACCTGTCACCCGCCGAAATCATACCATACGATATCATATCGAAACATATACTAGGATGCATTCATACGCCCCCCGCTGAACAAAATCATATATGCACCCTGCTCACACGACAGGTATACACACACATCAAAATGGCCAATCATATCATAACGAAAGAGGACGCAGTGGACAAAAACCCGCCTCCACTGACAGCGTCATGCCATTGGTTCCATCAATGACATGGCCATGGACTCCCCATGGCTGGCTAATAAACTCGGGCATAAGAACGAAACAAAACATATCATATCATAGCATATATCAAAGATCATATCAACGAAGCATATCAAACGAATCATATCAAAAGATCACAACATAGGAATACATCAAATGAATCATAGCAAAGGATCATATCAAAAGGGATCAAAGCAAAGTCAAGGATCAAAGAGAGTCATGAGAAGTCCCTACTGAAAAGGGAGAATATCTGTACCTTAAACCGCCAACGAAACCATAACATAACCATAGGAATAGGAAGTCACTCCTTCTTCAGCGGATCTACACGAATTAACGATCGACTAATTATTAATAACTTGTTTAAGTCGGATTACTCATATTAGTCGGCTTTCCATTTTTAGTAACTTTCCATTTATAGTAGCTTTACAAAAATAGTAACTGTCCAAAAATAGTAAGCTTCCATTTATAGTAAGTTTCCACTTTAAGTTACTTAGTCATTTATAGTAACTTTCTATTTTTAGCAGGTTTCCCAAATTAGTAAGTTTCCATATTTAGTAAGTTCCCAGATTCAACAGGTTTCCATATTTAGAAAGCTTAGGGTAAAACTTGATATAGATCATTTTAGGGTTTATAATAAGACAAAACATATTAAATGATTCATGGTACATTAAATAACCAATTTAAGGTTTAATTAGTGAAATTAGGGTTTCTAAGTATTAAGTTAAGTTGATAGTGTTAATTAGGTTTTAGGTTCGGGATTACCAATTAGGCCAAACATACACACCATTAAGTTAACACGACATTAAAAGAACACACAACATGTGGGAACATGTATTAGGCACGAAACCATCAAAATAACACATTAGACATACATTTGACACATGCATATAAAATGACTGGTTTTATTATAAAATTAGGTCCGTTAACCAATTTTACGACCACACCAGAACTCAAAATAAAAAATCACCAAAATTCTCACAGAGGCTATCATGTCTTAGGAGTCTACTTGAATTTTTACAGATTTTATTATTAAGTAGAAATACCTTTTCAAAAATCGTTTATGTTATCATACCCAGATTCGGATCTGCAAAAACACCTCAAACGTTTACATTTATCACACCCATTTTGACATTAGAAAAATCTACAAAAATTTCAGGAAGTCACACATAACCCAAATATTACCCCAGTAAAAGGAGAGCTCCTAAATCCTTACGGTTTGAAAATGAAAAATAAAAAACACCTACTGATTTTCAGACTCGATTACTCAGCTTTGACACCTAATCACATAAAAATCAAAAACACGACCAATACGACTCCAATTCACTCCAAACCAATTGGAAAACTTAATTAGGACCCTAAACTGAGTTTACAAACAAAAATACTGAATTAAGCATTTATAGAATTCGTTTGGTGATGCATACATATTCGACTCTCAATGCTTTCCCAAATCAAACAATAACATAAACCCTAATTCATCCAATCCTTTTTAATCCATTTAATCATATGATCATAGCACATATTTCATCCAATCCTTTTTAATCCATTTAATCATATGATCATAGCACATAATCTATTCAGAAATAAATATCAAAAACACATCAAACTAATTCTAATATGAATCCAACAAGATCAATAACAAACATATTCATACAATTCATAACTATTTCATGGTTATTCATTATGATATCATGTGTTAATTCTACCATCATCTTTTGATCAAAACTTATTATTATTATGAATATGTGTCGTGTATATAGAAAACAAGAGGATTATCATGAGTACCTTATGGGGCTGTTAACGAGACAAAGAGGAGGAACAAGTACAACCCATGGATTCAAACACAAAAATACTCAACGAATACACGATCAAAACCAATACCAAACTTTCTTCTTCCTTGCTTGATCTTCCTTGAGAACGAATAAATAAAAATGGTGGCTAGGATTTTTATCTTTTTTTTCTTCCCTGGAATTCGGTTGTGGGAGGGGAAACTGATTTTCATTTTTTTTATTTTTTTAATGGGTTTATCAATTTCTATTTGGGCTTGGGCTTGGGTTAGTTTATGTTTACTTGTATCCAACTTTAAGTAATTGGCCGATAATAGTTTAATTAAACGTGTACATGTATTATGTATACATAAGTTTGTAGTTTTTATTTTATCATAAGGTTTTAATGTTTCAATTGTCGCGAAATATTCAAGTATTAACTCATAGATACTTAGGTTATAATTATAATCCGTATTCTCAAAAGTTTGAAAATGAGGGGTATTTTGGGTATTATAGATGTTCAAATTTCTGGGTCTTACAATTCTTCCCCTCTAAAAGAAAATTTTCGTCCTCGAAAATTGAAGTCGCAAAATTTAGACGGAGATGTAGCAAATCACAAAAGAACATCACAATTAACCTCACGCTCGGGTAGGTCCTTCCAAAAGAATCTTCACAAACAAAATTTTCTCATGACTCGATCCTCACACACTTGGATAGCCCCAGACTCTCAAATAGAATACAAATCATAACCATCTGATTCAACGAATGCGAAACAAAGGTGTAGCAGATGACAGATGATAGATAAAATCCTACAAGGAGATACACTAAACACATATATTCCTACGAAGCAAAAATAGAGATAGTGATAACCGATAAATCTTCATCAATTCCTACTGAATTATGAACAAATGAAGGAACTTGCCAAAATTCGAACGAGCACAAATCAAATCATCAAATGTATCCAGAATCTCATCAAGAGATGGGTAACATATTCACATTGACGTTCCAAATCATAATCAGAGTATCAAAACGTATCAAAGGTATAACCGAAGAGATAGATAAACTGTACAGATAAGAACGAATCCAAGATCTAACGCGTCGCGGACCAAAACTTCTTCAAATGTCAAAACGTCAAACTTATTTATACTTCTTCTGAAAGTGTGGTGCAAAACGCGATTCTTTGTCACGATCCCTGCAGGTGCGCCATGTAGCTTGAATAATCTTCTGCCGAAAGAAAATCTCTGCCGATCTTCCAAGCAAGCTGTCTTAGTTTATGCTCTACTGTAGATCCTCTCGTGTCATCCTTCCTGCCTGTGCGGAAATCTCCAATGCAGTCGCCACCGTCTTCACGCCATCCCGTCCAACTCCAGCCAGCTGCTTCTCTCGTTCTTCATCCCGCAACAGTTACTCTTCGAGAATGTCATAGAGGTTTGAACGTAGAATGTCAACACAAAATACAAAGATGATACTCGTGTTTCTCTTTCATCTTTGAATATACTAAAATGTCATACCATGACAATTTGTCCCGGTATACATGAAAGACACGATTATCAATTTCACAGGAACAAATGGAGTAGTAACCAATACAATTGGTATTAAAATACTCAAAGAAGATCATACGAATACGAAAAGAAATTCTAGGAATACTTCACTCTTCACACAAGACATGACACGATTCAGCTCCCAACAATAAATTCTAGGAACATATGTCGAACTATAAGTTTTATAACGAAGTTTTAATCAGTAAAACTATTTGATGACATCAAATAAGTACATTAAATTGTTATCATTTATCCTATTTATTTGAATTGTTTTATTATATTATCTATGAGAATTGATACTTAATCATATACTTTAGTAATTTTCAGGTAAAAACAGGCATTTGGTGAAACTTAGTGATTTTGGACGAATTATGGAGCAAAATGATCAAGATGGAAAAAGTCTACTGAAAGCAAGGAGATGCGCTGTACCATTCTAGACCATTGCCTGACTTTGAAGAATGCGCCGCATCTGATTATATCATGCGCCGCATATGAAACTTTAGTCAACGAATAAGAACCAACTTGTTCTACTCCAGATACGCCGCATTACACTTTTAACATACGGCGTATCACTCTGAAGATTTCACCAAAGACAATCCAAGATACTGAAGGATATTCGCCGCATAAAGATTCAAGATACGCGGCATCTGAAGACGGTTTACGAATATTCAATAATATATTAATATTGGACCCCACGCGAAGTCTTCTAGATACGCCGCATCTACTTAGTAGATGCGCCGCATCGAGCCCTCAGACAGAAACTATAAATACCCCAAGATACAACCGAATTTAGTGTGCCAAAACCAAGAGAAGCTGTAACATAAACCCTAAGGAGAAGAAGAGCAACGAAAAGGCAACACAAGACACACCACATTGAAGATCTTAGAGCAGTAAGAAGGTCTTGCTTGTAATTTAATTCTATTAAGTAGTTTTATTTTATTGTAATAGTAAACTTTTATCAATCAGGATTGATGGGCTTGTAACCACCATATTGCTCTCCTTAAAATTGCTTTCCCATCGATTAAAGTTTATATGATGTTTTTTTTGTTCTTTTTACATGTGCATTGATAACCTCTGTGTCTATCAGTGGCTTGTTTGGGGCTGCCATGCCTCCTCCCACGGTTACGTAACTAACCTAATAAGTTAGTAAAATAACTTTTAGACATAAGTAATCATTAATGGTTTACTCGCCTATAATTAAGATCCAACGAGACAGATAAGATTACGATACTCATCATATAAAACTAGCAATAAAACAAGTGACAAGCTACTTAATCATTAGTCAGGCCTTCTTATCTGTATCTATTATCTATTTGTGTACGTGTTCGCCATTCGTTGTAATTCTATCTCATTAGTTTTATAGTTTTGGTTAGTCAAACCAAATCGTGCTAGTCTCTCAGACTAAACCCCCCTTTGCATTAGATTAGATTGTAAAACTAACTTAGGAATTAAAATACTGATTAGACTAACTGGATATTACGTTCCACTCTTAGTGATCGACACTCTGCTTACCACTATCTACATATTGATCGGGTACACTGCTCGTTAGTGTGTGTGTGTTATAGGATAAGTCGACAAATATTAATTTAAAACTTGATAAGGCATAAACACCCCTATACTACAACGTGACGCAACACGCATCAAGTTTTTGGCGCCATTGCCGGAGAGTGAATTGTTAATATTTGTTTATGTGTTAGTATTTTAATTAGGTTTTCTAACTTTTTAGGTGTTGTATTTTTAGATTTTAACTGCTAACCTTGTTGTGTATTAAATTGCATTCATTGTACTATTTTGCATATTTATTATTTTCTTGTTTGTTTATTTTCTGTAATTTTTGTAATTTTTTGTTCTTTATTTTTTCTGCATTCATAACTATCCGCTGTATTCTGCTGATACAAACGATATAGCGCATATGTTTTCACAGATATGGCGTATTGCGTTTTTTATTTTATATAAGCGCATTTAATAAGGGATAATAGATAAAGATATTACTAAAGTTTGCCAAAATGTTCACCTAAACTACTAAAGTTTTTTTCGTTACAAAGAGGTTACTAAAGTTTGGTCACCGGTTATATAAGTTACTCTGTATGTTTTAACCTACTACTACAGTTTTTTTAAATTAAAAAATAAATAAATAAAAAAAAATAAATAAAAAATAAAAAAATAGAAAAATAAAAAAAAGTATAAAACAAAAAAAAATGTAAAATAAATAAAAATAAAATAATAAAAAAAAGTAAAAAAATAATAATAAAAAAATAAAAATAAAACGACAATTTTTTGGACGTTAGTATACATTTTCATATGTTATATACGATTTATGCATTTTCTTACGTTTTTGTCTTTGTACACTTTTTTTACCAATTTTTCACACATTTGTATGTTTTTTTAACGTTTTTTAGCGTTATTATACGTTTTTGACGTTATAATACGTTTTTGGACGAAATTTTATGTTTTGAAACGTAAAAAGACGTATGAAATGTACTCAAGCGTATAAATGCGCATGAAAATGTAATAAAAAAATTATGAAAACCTATGAAAACATAAATGGAAAAAAACGTACGAAAATGGAAAAAAAAATATACGAAACTCGAGAAAAACGTACGACAACAGATAGATACATAAAAAGATGGACGAAAGTATACAAAAACATACGAGAATAGATAAAAACGTAAAACAATGTAAAGAAAGTACGACAACAGAGAAAAAAACATACATAAACGTATAAAACGGATAGAAACATACGAGAATATACAAAGACGTACGAAGGAGAAAAACGTAAAAATAAAAAAATTAAAAATATAAAAATATCCAAAAAAAAAAACGAATTGTTACTTTTTTTAAGGTTCAGTAACCTATTTAATAAACCCGTAAACTATAGTAACTTCCTTGTAACATTTTAAACTATGGTNAACGTAAAAAGACGTATGAAATGTACTCAAGCGTATAAATGCGCATGAAAATGTAATAAAAAAATTATGAAAACCTATGAAAACATAAATGGAAAAAAACGTACGAAAATGGAAAAAAAAATATACGAAACTCGAGAAAAACGTACGACAACAGATAGATACATAAAAAGATGGACGAAAGTATACAAAAACATACGAGAATAGATAAAAACGTAAAACAATGTAAAGAAAGTACGACAACAGAGAAAAAAACATACATAAACGTATAAAACGGATAGAAACATACGAGAATATACAAAGACGTACGAAGGAGAAAAACGTAAAAATAAAAAAATTAAAAATATAAAAATATCCAAAAAAAAAAACGAATTGTTACTTTTTTTAAGGTTCAGTAACCTATTTAATAAACCCGTAAACTATAGTAACTTCCTTGTAACATTTTAAACTATGGTGCTGACGTGGATAAGGGGAACCGGTAATCATCCGGTTGCCCACCCTCGTAGTAACAAGAATGCCACTTTTTTAAACGTTAAGTAACCCATATAATAAACCCGTTAACTTGAGTAACCTCTTTGTAACGAAAAAAACTTTAGTAACTTGGGCGAACATTTTGGCAAACTTTAGTAACATATTTGTCTAATCGAATACGGCGCATCTATCCCCTAGATACGACGTATTCTGTTTTTAATCAGAAATTTTATTTAAAAAAAAAGAAAACCTTAAACGCCATACGGCGCATCTGTTTTACAGATACGGCGTATTGATTATTTATTAAAAACAATTTTCGAATTTATTAAATTAGGAGAAGCGGCATATCGATTATAATCGATACGGCGCATTTATATCTAAATAAAAAATGTTGTATTTTGAAACGTAACGAAGATACGGCGTATTAGCTTTTGCTTATACGGCGCATTTAATTTTTTTAAAAATATAATTTATTTTTGATAATTTTAAACATACGGCGTATCTAACTTATTCATACGGCGTATTGATTTTCTGAATAAAAGTCTAACTTAATTTTAACATAATTAGATACGACATATCCTATTTTTAGGATACGGTGCATCGTCTGCAGATATCAGCAACTTTTATTTATCCTGAACGGAGAAAATTCTAATCAACCTTCCTGCATATTAGAAAGTTTTTACTTTGAAGCCTACTTGTCTTGAATTTCAGGAAAAATGTTTGATATTTTCCCTAGCTGGTTCGGAAGACCTAGAATGAATCTTACTATCGATGAGTTCGTACGGAAGATTGCCCATCAAAGAATGAAAGTGAAACTCTTGAAGAAGCATACTACACACAATTTGGACAACCATTTCAACCTTCAGGGAGGTTTAAAGAAGCTGTTCCAGGTTATTATCAAAGAAACAATGGAAACCCTTCATATCAAGAAAGGAGGCAGACTTTGGATGACACTTTAAAGCAGATTATAGCTGACGCTGCTAAAACACATGAAGAAAACATTGCTATGATCAAAGAAATCCGAGCTTCAACCGATGCTACTACAAGAAATTAAGGAGCTTCGATCAAAGCATTGGAACAACAAATCGGTCAGATGAGCAAGGTACTTCAAGAAAGGGGATATGGAAGTCTACCAGGTTCAACTGAAACAAACCCAAGAGACCATGTCAAAGCAATCACCACAACTGAAGAAGTCATGCCTAATAAACTTTTTCCTGGAAGATTGCTGAATGTTGATGCTGTGAAGCCCCAATGTTGGGAATTATTTGTAATCAAACTTAAGTCTGGATAGTTAGTTAAGTCGGGTAGATAGTTAAGTCTGCCAGCAGTAAGTTAAGTCTGGCAGACACTAGTTAAGTCTGTTTATGTTTAGATGGTTAAGTCTGTTTTGCTTAACAAGTTAGATATCTTAGGAGATATTATAGGAAATGATATGCACACGGTTAGATATCTTAGGAGAAGATATGTATGCATCATTTCACACGTTTTGCTTAACCAATATCCAACAAAAACGAATCCGATTGACCAACACCTATCACGACGTCGAAAGGCGTCCGTACCAACATGTTACGAATAGAAACGCTAACCAGAGAATTAGGTATGCGAATGAAGTGTCTAGTAAACGAATCAGCTTAAATATCACCACATTAGTACCAACCGATAATTGAGGTATCAGCATATGATAGGTAGGATGGAATCTTACCACCAACACCTCAACATATAACTATTGCCCAAACGGTTAAGAGAATACTTCTCTAACCATACAACCATCATCAACATGATATCACATAACATCTACCACAACATATAACAACAAACGTCAATCAATGTAATCATGGTCACAAGTCCCCGTGTGTGATACCCTTATAATTATGTTCGCGACCATAGTTATAAGGCCTATTCCACACGCATACTTACTTCCAAAACCAAACATCTTAATGATAACGCACATATATACCACATAGTACCTAATAAACATCACAATCCATGCTATCATACTTGCAAGTCCACTTGTGTTGTGATGCATATATAATTATGTTGGCCACCATAATTATCTATGCCCCTTTGACAAGTGTACTCCTTCCTATGACCGGACTTCATGCAAACAATTATCTCACATGGAACAATTCCAACGATTACTTAAACCCTATAATCAAAATAACTCGGATAAGATCGATACAATAATCAAGAGTAATCGTGCTCCAACATGGCTCCAGACAAAAAAAAACAATATAAGAATTTCAAATCATGACACAAAACATAAGACGTCGCACAATGGCTCAGGCTCTACCCTAGCACTTGCCCCTATCAATCAGTTGGGATTAAATCTACTAGTCACCATAGACTCTAGATCTGAGTCCACCTCATACTCTTCCTCTTCACTTATCCATCCATTCTTGTTTCCATCGATCTGTGGTAGTGGACGACTAGCAAAACCATCCTTGAGATTTCTCTCTTCCTCCTCCACACAATCTACAAACGCATACAAATCTCGGGGTCTAGCCCAAACCACTCCCCCATCTTCTAGNCCTCATACTCTTCCTCTTCACTTATCCATCCATTCTTGTTTCCATCGATCTGTGGTAGTGGACGACTAGCAAAACCATCCTTGAGATTTCTCTCTTCCTCCTCCACACAATCTACAAACGCATACAAATCTCGGGGTCTAGCCCAAACCACTCCCCCATCTTCTAGGAATTAGGGACACTTTCCAGGGTACTTAGTGGTGAAGCCTTCCTTATCGGCCACCTTCGTCTCTTACCTTTCTATCTCCTTTCCATCCACATTCTCTAAGGTTAACTTCTCTTCAATCGCACACGGAAGCATGCTAGCAGGAACTAGGATCCTTCTGTTGATCCACTTCATCCTACCAACTCTCTTGCAACCCTTAGCGACAATGGTGGTGCAACGAAGCATCTTTCGCACAGGAGGTGCCATACTAAAAATGACATACACGATACTAAATATGGGGTTCGATAGAAGTCCAAAACTCGATAAAACGTCTCATAAATTTAAGAAAATTACCATATAAAATACCATACTTACCATTAGGCCCTATATGCAACTATATGAGGGACTCCTAGGTTATAGTCTAGGTTCAACCACCTACTTCTCTATAACCTGGCTCTGATACAAATCTGTCACACCTCGCCAAGGCGGAAACGCGAGTGTGTAACTTCATGGATCTCATCACAAAACATGGTGTCTAAATAGAGAATTACTACATGCACAAAATAGAGCAAAGTACAGACACAAAGTGTCATAACGATACCCCAAAAGAAAATAACCAAATCAAACCTCCAAAGGTATCTTCAACAAAGTCAAACAAATTCATATCCAAACATATTGATAATTCAATTTCAATGCAACTAAAGTCTCTTCTAGTCGCTTCCTTCTAACTTATCCTTAGAGTGCTCATCTGAAAATGATGCTTTAAAACGTCAACGTAATGTTGGTGAGATTCATAGGTTTAAGACACACAATATCACACAAGGCAACCAGTTCGTTGTGATTATAAAACTTTGCAGGACAAAAAGTATAGTTACCATATAAGATAGCATGCAATCACAAAACCAACTAACGCAACATAAGGCAACCATTGGGACGGAACGTGCCCACCGATCCAAATACCATATCCAATATCAATTAGGACGGAACGTGCCCACCGATCTAAGTACCACATCCAACATAAATTAGGACGGAACGTGCCCACCGATCCAAGTATCACAACATTCAACATCAATTGGATCGTATAAACGTGCAACGGGATAAGCATCCCTCCAATTGGATCACACCCAAATATTTACTCCGCATTATCATAACATGTAGCATACACACGATAACCACTTACAAGTCAATGCATTTATTAGACATATAATCACAGTAACTTAAAATCACAATTTAGCACAAGCATCATTCCCATCCCAAGTTTAAAACAAAGTAAAAATGGGACTATGAACTCACCTCAGTCTTTGCAGCTTCCAAATAAACAATCACAAATCTATACAAAAAAATAAACCCACATTACACGCGACCAAGCTAAAAGCTATAGTCCATGTAACACACATATGATGGATGTCTAAGGTTTACATAAACCACTATGATTCACCTAGACTCCTTACTAAACACTACCAATCGTTAGCACTCACTAAATCCTTTGCATACACTTTTTCAGAAAACGCAGATTTTTGAGGTACATCTACCCACATCAAATCATAACTTTAAAAGCTCAACAACTCACACCAAAAATTTACCATGGTCTCTTATGAGTATAAAAGCTACCCTTAGAAGGCCATGCACTCAAAACACATTCAAATCCTTCGCGTGGGAGTCTAAGTACATATGAAACTCAACTTCCACGGAAGGGCTAACCTAGATCTCACTTTTTCATACACAACTCACCACCAAACTTATGACCTAATTCTGTCCCGGTTTAATAGCTTTGACACTTCAACTTGTAAAAATTGTTTGACTGACTTTCGGACCTCAAAATCGAGCGAGGCTGAACTTTTTGGAAAGCTCTTTCTTTGAACTATAACTTAGACTCAAAATTCGTGATCTAACTCATATCCATCTATTAAATATCTTTGTATCTTTACAGCACTATAATTCTGTCCAAACCCTAACTCATAACCAACGTGTTTTATGATCAAATCTCTTTACCAATTATCATAATATTACTAATTAATGATCCCAACATGTTTAATAACATTATTTTTCAGAAAACTTACAAACACTATATCCATCATAGCTTGTATTACATGAATTAGAATATTAATTAAACAATTAAGTGAATACAAGTATTAAAAATTATACCTTGTTCTTGATTTTAGCTTAAAAAAAACCCTAAATTTTCTCTTGTGACTGTCCCCTTGTTCGACCGTACAACCAAACGAATGGGGTGAGGGATTTTTGTTTTGTAGTTATAATGCCATATGGTATATTCTAGATAATCCTTTTATTAGGAATTATAATTGGAATCAAATTTGGTTTCTGTTTTTCCCTTTTTCTTTAATTTGGCCGAATTTTATATACATATATATAATTTTTTTATTTTTTTTATTTAATCAAATATTACACTCAAAACCTTATACTTTTGGTATTTTATAACATCCCATAACGATACCTAACGTCTTCTGCGTTAACCCTTCGTTTTTACGATGACTCGGAAAATAATCATTTTCAAAATAAAGTTTCCAAAAATAGAATTCCACACTCGTTATAAATATAACTTATGAAAACAATCTCCTCGTAACTTACTAACGCTCAAATACTTGAACAAAGACTTGTTACGCAAAACCACAAAACACCCAAACTACACAAGTCATTTCTACACCACAAAGGCGATCAAAATAAACTTACCCAAAATCAATACTTCCCAAATCTTAATATCATCTTCACACAAAAAGGGTTTTAGTGCCAACACACGAACTTATCACACATATATTACACGTATCTCACACATATATTACACATAAACACTTAATTCACACCAAACAAAGTTAAATGAGTTGAGACTATTAGTCAGACTAACCTGTTAAAATCACGGTTGTCACATTTTGCTAGGGAATGTACAGCAAAAGTGACCTCTGAAGAGAAGAAGAAGATGTCAAGTTGGTTTGCTGACAATGGATAATGGTGTCGTTAACTGGGGAGAGCACACTGATGAGGAGGAATCTACCAATCATGCTCTCATGGCCATAAGCTCCAACTCTGAGGTATCACTATGTTCTAAACTATGCATTGACTCATACAATAGTGTTAAAGCCCTTTGTGATGAACAAATGAATCAAATAGAAGAACTAGATGTTGAAATACTTGCTTATGATAATGCAGTTAAAACCATAGAGGCTAAAGTTAAAAACTTTCAAAAACAGCAAGCTAGTTTGAATGAGAAACTTACTTTTCAGGGAAATGAAATTTATGAAAAAGATGAGAAACTGAAAAGATATAGAAGGATTGGTATGAAAGCTATAAAAGATAAAGAAAATCTATAGAGCATAATTGATAAATGGGAAAAGTCAAATAAAAACCTATTTAGACTTATTGATTCAGGAATGAGTTCAAACAGTAAAATAGGTTTGGGTTATGAAATAAAGTCAAACAGTGAAGTTTTAAGCTATGAAGAGGAAATGGAAAACACTGTTTTTGTTTGTAAAGAGGAAGATTCTGTAGATAAACCTATATATAATAGATTTGCTAAGACTGATAACTTTAAAGGAGTTCCACCACCTTTAAGTGGAGATTATACTCCTAATCCAGGGCCTGAGATTGATGACTCCTTGTTTGTCTATGGAAAAAGGGGACCACAGGTGCCTGAAACAAGTGTTTCAGATGATAAAACCAGTGAGTACTCTACCTGTTAATCTGATCACAGTGCAGGGTCCATTGCTAACATCTCTAAACACTCTGATTCAGAACCAGAAAGTGTTCCTAGTGAAGAGTCAAATCAGTTAAAAGTAATAAATCTATTGTGTCTGAAGTTAAATCTGTTGAACCTAGTTGTGAGTCTCACTTAAAATCTCCTNTTCCCTTAGAAGGCCATGCACTCAAAACACATTCAAATCCTTCGCTTGGGAGTCTAAGTACATATGAAACTCAACTTCCACGGAAGGGCTAACCTAGATCTCACTTTTTCATACACAACTCACCACCAAACTTATGACCTAATTCTGTCCCGGTTTAACAGCTTTGACACTTCAACTTGTAAAAATTGTTTGACTGACTTTCGGACCTCGAAATCGAGCGAGGCTGAACTTTTTGGAAATCTCTTTCTTTGAACTATAACTTAGACTCAAAATTCGTGATCTAACTCATATCCATCTATTAAATATCTTTGTATCTTTACAGCACTATAATTCTGTCCAAACCCTAACTCATAACCAACGTGTTTTATGATCAAATCTCTTTACCAATTATCATAATATTACTAATTAATGATCCCAACATGTTTAATAACATTATTTTTCAGAAAACTTACAAACCCTATATCCATCATAGCTTGTATTACATGAATTAGAATATTAATTAAACAATTAAGTGAATACAAGTATTAAAAATTATACCTTGTTCTTGATTTTAGCTTCAAAAATAAAAACCCTAAATTTTCTCTTGTGACTGTCCCCTTGTTCGACCGTACAACCAAACGAATAGGGTGAGGGATTTTTGTTTTGTAGTTATAATACAAATGGTATATTCTAGATAATCCTTTTATTAGGAATTGTAATTGGAATCAAATTTGGTTTCTGTTTTTCCCTTTTTCTTTAATTTGGCCGAATTTTATATACATATATATAATTTTTTTATTTTTTTTGTTTAATCAAATATTACACTCAAAACCTTATACTTTTGGTATTTTATAACATCCCATAACGATACCTAACGTCTTATGCGTTAACCCTTCGTTTTTACGATGACTCGGAAAATAATCATTTTCAAAATAAAGTTTCAAAAAATAGAATTCCACACTCGTTAAAAATATAACTTATGAAAACAATCTCCTCGTAACTTACTAACGCTCAAATACTTGAACGAAGACTTGTTACGCAAAACCATAAAACACCCAAACTACACAAGTCATTTCTACACCACAAAGGCGATCAAAATAAACTTACCCAAAATCAATACTTCCCAAATCTTAATATCATCTTCACACAAAAAGGGTTTTAGTGCCAACACACGAACTTATCACACATATATTACACGTATCTCACACATATATTACACATAAACACTTAATTCACACCAAACAAAGTTAAATGAGTTGAGACTATTAGTCAGACTAACCTGTTAAAATCACGGTTGTCACATTTTGCTAGGGAATGTACAGCAAAAGTGACCTCTGAAGAGAAGAAGAAGATGTCAAGTTGGTTTGCTGACAATGGATAATGGTGTCGTTAACTGGGGAGAGCACACTGATGAGGAGGAATCTACCAATCATGCTCTCATGGCCATAAGCTCCAACTCTGAGGTATCACTATGTTCTAAACTATGCATTGATTCATACAATAGTGTTAAAGCCCTTTGTGATGAACAAATGAATCGAATACAAGAACTAGATGTTGAAATACTTGCTTATGATAATGCAGTTAAAACCATAGAGGCTAAATTTAAAAACTTTCAAAAACAGCAAGCTAGTTTGAATGAGAAACTTACTTTTCAGGGAAATGAAATTTATGAAAAAGATGAGAAACTGAAAAGATATAGAAGGATTGGTATGAAAGCTATAAAAGATAAAGAAAATCTACAGAGCATAATTGATAAATGGGAAAAGTCAAATAAAAACCTATTTAGACTTATTGATTCAGGAATGAGTTCAAACAGTAAAATAGGTTTGGGTTATGAAATAAAGTCAAACAGTGAAGTTTTAAGCTATGAAGAGGAAATGGAAAACATTGTTTTTGTTTGTAAAGAGGAAGATTCTGTAGATAAACCTATATATAATAGATTTGCTAAGACTAATAACTTTAAAGGAGTTCCACCACCTTTAAGTGGAGATTATACTCCTAATCCAGGGCCTGAGATTGATGACTCCTTGTTTGTCTATGGAAAAAGGGGACCACAGGTGCCTGAAACAAGTGTTTCAGATGATAAAACCAGTGAGTACTCTACCTGTTAATCTGATCACAGTGCAGGGTCCATTGCTAACATCTCTAAACACTCTGATTCAGAACCAGAAAGTGTTCCTAGTGAAGAGTCAAATCAGTTAAAAGTAATAAATCTATTGTGTCTGAAGTTAAATCTGTTGAACCTAGTTGTGAGTCTTACTTAAAATCTCTTAGGCAACAAGAAAACAAACCAGAACACCTAAAAATGATAAGAATGTGAAAAAGGATAGAGTGTTAGGAGGAGGTTATGTTTTCACTCAAAAGAGATGCTTTATTTGTGGTAGTATTAGTCATTTAATAAAAGATTGTGATTTTCATGAAAGAAGAATGGCTAAATAAAATGAACTAAAGAAACAAAGAATGGTTAATACTGGTAATGTTATGGCCAAACCTGCATGGAACAATGTGAATAGAGTTAACTATGCTAACCAGTTTGTACCTAGATAAGTGCAACTCAAAGCTGGTAAAACAAATGTTAATTCTGTTGGGTCAAGGGTTAATACGGGTCATTCCAATGTTAATTCTGGTAGGCCAAATGTTTATACTTGATGAAGCGGAAAGTGTACCGCTTTTAGGGGGTCATTTAAGCCCTAATCCGTAATTATTTGATCAAATATTGCCCTAAATCGTTCCTTTGGTCATTTTAGGTACTTTGAAGAGGAAATCTGGAAAAGAAGCTATTTTGGACGTTTTTGGAGCATAAAAGTGAAGAAAACGACAAAGTCTCAAAATATGCTGGAAACAGTACCTGACGGCGTCACGTTCTGCTGTGTGACGGCGTCACGCTTTGACAAAGAGATGGATACGAAGTTTACACGAGACGCCCCAGAGAGTTTTTGTGACGGCGTCACGCTTTGTGACGCCTAGGCCGTCACGTTATGTGGTAAAGGGAGACGGCCTGGAAGAATTATAAGGGGACGGCGTCAGAAGTGGATCTGAGCAATCCGAATTATAGTTTGGCGGCGAGGTGACGGCGTCACGCACTAGAACGTGACGCCGTCAGCTTGTAAAATCTATATATACTTTTCTAATTTTCATTCATTAGTGTGCAACTTTTGGGAAAAACCCTAGCTCGTATTCTACAGTATTTTTAAGGGTTTTTCACCCTTGAAACCTTGATGTTTAATTAAAGATAAGTCTTCTTCCAAATCAATCAATATGTCTATGTGTTGTTTGATTATATCTTACGCTTGTCTTTCAATTAACATGCTAGGCTAGGTCTTTATTGTGTTTGCTTAGATCTAATGAAACCTAGCTATTGATTATATGTTGTTGGTTTGCTTGTGATTATTGTGGTTGGGTGAAGTCGATGTTAGGCTTAAGAAAACTGGCTAACCTCCTATACGGTAACTTGCTTGAACGTCTTAAGAAACATGAATCGGATGTGTACTACGATTATTTGGTTGTATTTAATGCATGAGCGAATTCTAATGATCCCATGTTAGGAGCTTAAATCGGCTCGACATAGGAGTGAAGTAGGAGCTTATAGAGTTAGGGAAGATCGTACACGGCCCTACGAATGGTTTAAAGGAATACAACCCGTCATCCACATAATCACAACAAACCAATTAACATATAAAAGATAGCTAGGGAGTAAGGAAATCTAAGTAAACATATATTTCTCATTTATAAGTTTCACAACCTTTAATTTTCTTGTTATTTAATTTTATTTGCAAAAGTAGATATTTGGGTTAGTTGGCTAGCAACTAATTCCGCCTACTCCTTCCAAAACCAAGATTTTTACTTGCTTTCATAAAATATAAAAAAAAAATCATCCCTCAACCCTTAGACCTAATTAGAGTAGCTTTTCAAGCCTAACGACACTATTCCCCGAGAGAACGATATATCCCCCGGTACTTGCCACTTCACTATACTACATCGGTCAGGTACACTACCTGGTGGGGGTTGTAAGCTTCTCAAGATCCCTTGAGAGGTAAAACCTAAGTGCATAGGTTGCAAAACCCACACATCAAGTTTTTGGCGCCGCTGCCGGGGAATAGTTATTGTTTAGGTTGAAAATTTTATTTTTACTTAGGTCTACTCATTAGAATCCTTTCTAGTGAGATTTTTATTTTATTTTTCTAGGTTTTCTTTAGTCTATCTCTTTTTTGTGTTTTTGTTCGTAACCATTACCATCCGACATCATGGAAGGTGGTAATATCCTTGATCCCATCAACCCACCTCAACCAAACAACCCACCCCAATCAAACCAACCTCCTAGAGCCCGTACTTTAGGAGAATACTCCCGTGCTAGCCATCAAGGCTACCGAAACACCATTGAGCTCACTCAAGGAGCCAATGTGTCTCCCTTGCGATCCGACACCATCCGGTTGGTGCAAAGCGGATGTGAATTCCATGGACTTCGTTCCGAAGATCCAAATCAACATCTCAAGGACTTTTTAAAATCGTGGACTCCATAGACCTTAATGTTGAAACTCGAGAGACTACCCGATTACGTCTCTTTCAATTCTCTATGCGAGACTAAGCTAGTCAGTGGCTAGAACGTCTACCCGCAGGATCCATCACCTCTTGGGATAATCTCACCACTCGCTTCCTTGCTCAATTTTTCCCACCGGGAAGAACCACAAAGCTAAGGAATGACATCTTGGCGTTCCAACAACGTCAAGGTGAAACCCTCTACGAGGCATGGACTCGATTCAAGGACTTACTACAAAAAGTCCCTCATCATGGCATAGACCTTTGGCTCCAAGTCCAAATTTTCTATGACCATATCAATATCCCCACGAGGCAAACCATTGACCAAGCGGCCGGTGGCAAGCTACGTGATCTAAGTACGGAATAATCATGGGAACTCCTAGAAGATCTTGCTCTCTATGACAACGAAAGTTGGAATGATCCCCATGATTTGAATAAAACGGTTAAGGCAATATCTTTGCCTTCGAATAATTCAAGCACTTCCGACCGTAGGATCATGGAACTTGAGGACCAAGTCAAGTATCTAATGAAATCCTACGAAGCTCCTAAACCTTCAAGCCAAGTGAACAAAATCACTTCTTCATGTGAGTATTGTAGTGGTCCCCGTGACACTCGAGATTGCATGGAACTCCCCGAACAAGCTTTTGCGGACTACGCATCCTCGCGTACCGACGGAGCGGGAGAGAAGTGGTACACTTTCAAACCCGAGCCAAACCCTTACGGTGATTCCTATAACCCATCTTGGAAAAATCACCCAAACTTTAGGTGGAAGCAAAACCAAAACACGCCCCAAAACAATTCTTCCAATCCACCTAATCGTTTTCAACCCAACGGTTCATCCTCAAACCGTACTTTCAATAACAATCCCTCCAATAATTATGGTAGTACCAATAACCTCGAGGGAATGATGTCTAAGTTTATGGCATCTCAAGAAGCTCGTATGGCTAAGTTCGAGTCCGAATTTAATCAACAACAAGCGGAGATGACCAATAAGATAGACAACTTATTGAAAGCATTCAACAACCAAGGGGTGCCATCACCAAATAAGGACGCTAGAAGTAGCAGACCCCAAATCAAAGACCCCTCATCCTCCAAACATGTCCATTTTGTTAATGTTGTCACTATTAAGCCAATCCCTGAAAATGAAATAGACAGTGAACGTAAGGAGGAAGTTAAGAAAGTTGAGGAGAGTAAGAAAAGGGAAGTAGAAGAAGTAGATGCTGGAGGGAACTACTTCGATAGGTTACCCACTAAGGAAGAACGTGCATACCATAAAGATCTATTCGATGACCCCGAGACACCATACTTCCTAGGTAACCCAATCATCATAATAGGTGACCCTTCCAACATCAATATACCATGCAACATAGGTCACTTGCATGTTTGGAAAGCTTACATAGATCTTAAGTCTCCCATAAACATCATGACTAGAGCCCACTACAATCTAATAATGAAAAATCAACTGGGACTTAGGACATTTCCTAGCACGGGATGGATTAGCAACTTTCTAGGTAGAGTTAGGGGACTACATGTCTATGTAGGAAATTTCACTTACGTCACCGACTTCGTGATTGTTGAGGATATTCGTCCGGTAGTTGATTCATGCTTAACTTAAGTAGTTTTTGGAAAGCCGTTTGTTGAGGCCTC